>PVLA01004481.1:0-174924 GCA_004027455.1 Hydrochoerus hydrochaeris
TTTTTTTTCTGAGATTCTGTATTGTTTCTGTTTTGCTTTTTTTTCTCTTTAAATAAAATTTTATAAAAGCAAAAAAAAACCCTATTGATATGTGCAACAATATGGATGGACCTTAAAACATTAAGAGAAGAAAATATTAATTAAAGTTAAGTAGAAAAAAACCCTATTGATATATGCAACAATATGGATGGACCTTAAAACATTGAGAGAAGAAAATATTAATTAAAGTTAAGTAGAAAAAAAACCTATTGATATATGCAACAATATGGATGGACCTTAAAACATTGAGAGAAGAAAATATTAATTAAAGTTAAGTAGATATAAAATGTCCAAAAAAGGCAGAATTACAGGCAGAAAGCAGATCACAGGTCATCTTGGGCTGGACATTCAATGGGAATCAATTGTAAGCAGGAACAAGGATAACTCATGGGGTGGCAGATAGGTCCAGCACTGGTGAGGAAGGTGCACAAAGGATAAATTAATTAAAACTCATTGAAACACCAATTTGCAATGTGTGCATGGTACACTTACAATGCATGAATGACATTTAAACTATAACTCAATAGCACTATTTAAAAGGAAAGAAAGAGCCCAGAGACATTTGTGAAGATGAAAACAGAACGGTGCTGGAGGACATCTGCTCGGGACTTCTGCGTTACTCCTGAATTAGGTCACTGCCCCTGTAGACTGGAATGTGTGCACACAGCACACACAGACACACACACTGGCAAGGTCTGACTGATTGAATCTATAGTTTTTATTAGCGTAGGCAGCCCTAAGACAAAAGTGTTGCTCGGGAACAAATCTTCAGTACATGTAAGTCACTTAAGAACAATGTATGAATATATGTATATTTGCTTTATGTGTGAGTGTGTATATTTATATGGTCATCAGATCATATATACGCATACACGTATGCGTAATACATGTGAATATAGTCCTCTCCTTCTCCCTTTCTCTCTCTTCTTCATAGGGTGATGAAACTAAGCCAAGTCGCTGAAAACTCACACTTCAGGCTTGACTGGACTCTGACCTGTTGTGGCGCTGATGTGGGTCTGTAATCTCTTTCTCAGGAGCTAACATTTTAGCTGAGATCTAAATGCTAGGAAGCACCCAGGCGATACCGTGATCCTGAAGGAAAGCTTTCCACGCTGAAGAAAGAGAAAGCACAATGGTGGCAGCAAGTGGAGGGTTTTAGAGACAGGAAGAAGCCTACACCAGGGCCTCTGGAGTTCAAAGCACCACAGAACCATGGTGAATCGACACTGCAGTGGTATATAAGGGCTGGAGTAAGCGGGGTCTTGTAGGCCTTGACATGGCACATGACTCCAAACACAATGAGAAACTGGTTGAGGGGAAGACAGGATCTGGGTTTTGTTCTTAGGAATCCACTTCGGCTACTCTGTGGAAGGTAAGAGTGACATCAGGGCAAAGGGGAGGGTACTGTGGGAGTGTAGATGAAGTGACGGCATTAATGTGTTAGAACAGTGGAATGATAAAGGGCCAGTATTGTGACATCAGAAAGATGTAGAATCATGGCCCAACACTGCCTTTTCTATCCAAATGATTTTGAAGAACTTCCTAAATCTCTGTGAGCCTCAGCTTCCTTATCTATCAAAAGAGGTGATATTACTATTTATTTCCTATGATGATTTTGAAATAATGCCCTGAGATAATTCATACAAACTAGCTGGGACATGTACATGCCCAATAAATGATAATGATTGTGACACTTCAAAACTCCTTCCAGTAACTGTGCCATTAGCCAAGCGGTAGATGTTGTTGATGCCTTGCCCCCATGCCACCACATGAGTCTGCCAGCTGGTAGGACAAACATTTTCTAGATGATCAGTTTCCCCTCTTAAGCTCCAGTGTCTCTGTTCCTTGCCTGAGGATTTCTCTGCCATCACAGGAACTTGCTTAGCTATGAGCAGGAGTCAAGCACACACCAAAGGAAGATGGTGGTTGGCAGAAAAATTCTCAGGGCTCTCTCTGTACCATTTGGACACAGCATCCTCCAGAACTGTGCTCCAATCAGCGGCTTGTAGAGTCTCCAGGGTGAAGGAGGCTCAATCGCTCCCAGGGAGACCCGCTGATGGAGTCGCCCTTTACCGGATTCCTCCCTTTCCCTGTTACTTCCTCCGTTTCCTTACAACCCCTTTCCCTGGATTACTTCCCAAAGAGATCATGCTTATATTCTCTTCTGAGTCTGCTTTGAGCAACTCTGAACTCAAGCAAATGAGTTGTGTGTGCCTAGGCAAACTCATCAGATCCCCCAAGGCAAAAACAAAGTAGACACTTTTCACTATTCTGAAACTACTTATTTTTGTCCATATTTCCATGAATCACATGATAAGTTCAATCTGTACTTATATAGTTCAGTAATTTAAAGTGAGCACTACTTCCAGCTACTTGTTTTTCCTTTATATAAAGAATGAATGTTTTCCATGCATGTTATCCTAGGATACAACATGCTGTCTGACCTTACTGTGATAGAGGGATGTGATATGATAAACCTGACACCAATGGTTGTAATACCTGTTCAAATAAGGATGTGTTTACTCAGGCACCAAGAAGGTGCCAGATTGCATTTTCTAAAGATGGTCACAGCCTTTCATCTCCAATGTGTGTGTTTGCACTCAACCTGTTCCTGCCCCTACCAATATACAAAATCTTGTTCCTCCTTGGAGCTTTGGCAGATCCCATGACTGATTTACCCAACAGATATGGGAAGATACCTTTTCCTAGTTTTAAATGACGCACTAACTCACCTTGTATGTAGAATGATCTTCCCGTCTTTTGGAAGACACTCGGGGAAGAGACTCCCATGTTGTAGGAAGCACTAACCATGTGGAGAGGCCAGGTAGGGAGACAATCAAAGTATGTAAAGAAGCCTGCTTGGAAATGGATCCCACAAACCCTGAGGCCCAACTGCGCCAGGTGGTGCAGAGACAAGCTGTCACGTGATCCTCCCATGATTCCCTGCCCCACAAAACCAAGACAGATCCATGGCTGTTGTATGTTGCTCAGTGGTGGGGTAGTTTATTACACAATAATAGAGAATGGAAGGGAAGAATTTTAAAGTAACAATGGAAAATTGAGAATTTAAAAATTTACAAAATATTATTTGCTGGGATCCAATTGGTTTCAGAAAAAAGTTACAGACATGGTTTCAGAAAACGTGATGAAGGTCCTTTTGGGGAAATAGAAACAATAAAAGCAGAATCCTATTTGAAGTCTCACTTTTTTCTTTAGCTGCAGAGTAATGAAAAACAGCTACCCTGAATATCCAATTTCTCCCAATACTTTAATTCTTTTCTTAGGCTGGAAATTTTAACAATTCATTCTTTACTACAAGTTGAAAAAATACATAATGATTTTTTAAACTTTTTTGTTTGTTTGTTTGTTTCTGGGCAGCAGATTTTGAAGGTGAAGCTCTAATCATGCGCTAGTCTTATAATCACTGCTGGTTTTCAACTAAAGTATTACAAATTGGGCTTTAGTTCAATTTAAATTGCATGGGCCAAATCCTACCCTTGGTTATTACAGGCAACTCCCATTGAAATCATTAGTACTTGTACATGTGTAACTGAGGAGATAATTTGGCCATATGTGCTTTGGTCTCCATGTGTCTCCACACGAGTCCAAGCACAGAGGCTGGGCTACGCAGGGGAAACATCTTGTGCAACTCGGAATAAGTTATCTTTTTGCCATACTGCATTCATGTCAACATGATGAAAAGAAAATGCAAATGTAAGGAGAAGCAGCATTGCTTCCCAGAGCTTTCAGCATCCTGGTGGTTCCTGGCAGCCCTGACTATAAGCAGTTGCTGCTCCTACTGCTAACCATAAGCAGGGTCCCCCGGCCCCTCCCCGGGACCTCCTCCTGCATAACCCTGCACCATTTACAGCTGGTTGGAGGGACAGACAGGACCTCAACATCAGTGCTTGTTTCCATTTCCTCCATAGACAATTATTTTCCCTGGAAGTGTTGACTTTCAACCAAACAAATGTTCAGTGGACATGAAGAGCAGACCATTGGCTGGAGGACCTTTATACAGAAAGTCCTGGGTGGAAGAGTACACTTTTCTCTTTCAACAGTCAATCAGAACTTTTGAGCAATTAGAACAGTGGCTGGCACTATGTAGCGTGCTTCGTAGTCACTGCCAAGACTATTAAAAAACCGAGGGCTGGGACTCACCCCCAGGATTTCTTATTCTGTAGGCCTGCGAAGGGAGCGTATGATAATTTCCATAGCTAATGAGTCCTCTGCAGCGGTTAATGCTAATGCTGCTGGTACAGGGCCCTCACTTTGAGAACAACTGTTCTATAATATAGGTGACACTATAGGCACATTGTCACATAAGATCTAGTCAGCAATGAACAAGGCTTATATTCCAGTGGGGAAGATAAGGGAAATCAAAGGTTGCCAGATGGTTGGATGAGTGCTATCTCAGAGAAAAATACAGATTCCCTGTGATCTGGGTGTTGATTTAGAATTTTCAACAAAGGAAAGGACAGGATAGTATTTAGTGGTCAGATACAACAACTGTAATAAACATTTGCTATTTCTAACTACTAGTATCCCCTTTTTACTTCCAGTATCAAAAATAGTGTTTTTCTTTTTTTCATTTTTTTTTAAATTACTGTCCCTGGCTTAATGTAGTCTTGTGCACATCTATAACTAAGTGAGCATGTGACACATGCTGACCAATCATCAATGTCTTTTTCCTGGAATTAAGAGTAACACAGGGAGAAGGAGTCTTTTTCTGAGATCTCCGGCACAAAGATCAATTGCCTGGCATTTTTACCAAATATCTTTGCCATCATGTACATGGAGCCATGCTGGGAACAAAAGGATGGCTGATTATATTTTTCAAAGTTGAACACAAAATGCTCCTATCCTGTACTCTTAATTGATATGCCTCCTGTGAAGAGGAGAGGGGATCTATATCTTGGGTCCTTGGTTTTGGGAAATGTTAGAAATAACGCTATATGAGACTAGGACATGAAAGGTTACCTGTTCTTTCAGGATGCTTGCTCACCATGCTGCAAGGAAGCTCAACCAACCATGTGGAACAGATAGAGGTAAATATTCTGTCAAATAGCTCTTGCTGAAGTCCCACCCAACCACCAGCATTAGCAATTCTTTACATAAATTTTGAACTTCCAGATCTTTCTAGGCCCCAGTCATCACATAGATTTCAAATCTTTCCAGATATAGTCTCAGCCATTGTGTGCAAAGAAAGTCTCTCTGTTGTGTTCTTTCTGAGTTACTGATTCACAGAATATTATGAACAAAGTGGAGAGTTTATGAGGGAACCAGAGTATGACTCTGGAATGTCACCCTAAGGCTCATGTGTCTAAGGCTTGGTCCCCAGATTGGTACATTTAAAGGTAGTAGAAATCTTAACATATCTAGCCCAATGGAGGTCCTTGTCACTGGGGATATGGTGTATCCTTGAAGAGACTGCAAAGCCCCCTTCTCTTCTCCCTTCACTTCCCACTCATGAAATGAGAGGTTTTGCTCTACCATGTGCACCTCCAAGATGAGCCACTAAAGTTCCAAAGCAATAGAGCCAATTTGAATTCTCCAAAGCCATGATCCAACGTAAGTATTCTGTCTTCATGTGTTGATTTTCTCAAGCATATGTTAGAGGGACAGAAAGCTGACTAACATTGGCAATTTTTTATACAGTGATAGAAAGTAAAACAAGTTACATCCTGGACAGCAAGCAGGCCAGAAGACAGTGAATTCACAATCTGGGCCTCCTCCATTGCATCTTAGAGGGCAGGCCAGCTGGAAGAGTTTAAGACCAGCAAGAACTTTAAGATTGAGGACAACAACCTGACACACAGATGCACACACACCTTTGGATGGCAAAGTAATCAGCAACATGGAAGCATCTGAAGCATCAATGGGGAGACAGCAGTTGTAGCCTGCAGAACTCCACTGATAGAAGATCGGTCCAGTCCCTACATTCAGAAGACAAGATCACTCTATACCCAGCACGTTTCAGGAATATAACATGGAAGTTATCACAACTGTACACACCAGAAGAAGGTAGGTTTTGGGGATAGCTATAAAGAACCAACCATATCTGGAGGACATCCCTGAGGAATGGACATCTCCTTTCCTCCTTGAAAGAAGCCTCAATGCTGGTGGAAGAGCTATATATATGGGAGATTGGTGGGTATCAACATAAAAGACAAAATAAAATAGAGAAGGTGAAGAATGGCAAGACGCAGAGGCAGGGTGTGGCCCAGACCCCCACTCCACCCAGGACAGGCCTGGAACTCAATGATACAGATGACATTGGAAGTCAGACACTGGAACTTTCTGAAAGGATAACAACAGAAGTGAAAACAACAAGTGGAAAAGACTATAGAGAAAATATTCTCTCAGATACAAAAAGAAATGATGCTTAAAATCAAAGATCTTAGTGAAGACACATACAAAAAGAATAGATGAACTTAGGAAAAGATGGAAACAAAAAATGCCAATGTAGGAGAAAAATGGAAGCCATAAAACAGATTCAAACAGAGATCCAGGAAACTAAAACCTCCATTAAAAATACATGAAACAGATTGAACAAAAAGAAGAATACAATTTCAGATCTTGAAGACAAAATTGCAGTCAGTGATCATGAATAGTAAGATAGCTTAAAAAATAGCAAGAGGCCATGAGAAATCAATCCAACAGCTACAAGATGAAGCAAAGAAGAATGACATAAGATTGACTGGGGTCATCAAGAAAGCTGGAGACAGCACCAATGCCAACACAATGATACATATATATGCACAATTTTATATATATATATATATATATATATATATATATATAAGCATCCAACTATATAACAGTTTTTGAAAGACATGAAA
Source organism: Hydrochoerus hydrochaeris (assembly GCA_004027455.1). NCBI lineage: Eukaryota > Metazoa > Chordata > Mammalia > Rodentia > Hydrochaeridae > Hydrochoerus > Hydrochoerus hydrochaeris. The sequence continues at coordinate 6,882 of PVLA01004481.1, forward strand.
AATCAAATAACCAATAACACAATTGTAATGGAGACCTCATTACCCCATTATCATGGAGAGACAGATCAACTAGATATAAAATCAGCAAAGAAATATCAGAGCTCAACCAAACCTGTGAACAAATGGACTTAGCAGGAAGAAGCCATGGCCCAAGGCCCCACTACCACCAAGAGCGCATCAGTGAACCACTGCCCCATGCTCTGCTCCACTCCAGGAACCCCGGATTGGAGGAACCCAGGTGATCCAGGTGCCTCATCTAATCCACTATACTAAGTGACTGGCAGCCAATGCAGGAAGCACCCAGGATGTAGCAATGGGCTGGTTTGGATGAACCCAGGGAAACGTCAAGACAAAGAAGCAAAATACAGCCTCAGACGTCCAGCCCACACAGAACAAGTTCAGGAGACACAGACATAGTAGAAATTAGAAGTCATACACCTGAAATTTCTGAAAATGTAGCAACCAAAGTAAAAAAGCAACTTATTTCTTGTATGGGTTGGTTAATTTCACATGCCTATGCTTGTTGGTCTGTACAGCTATTTTGAAGATAACAAGAGGCACTATGGTAGCCATTGTTAATTTCCTATTCTCTTGTTTTAAAGTCCTGTATTGCTTTCATTGTCTTGCTTGGTTTTGATTTATTGTTTTATTTTGTTTGATGTTAGTATGTCAGATCATATAGATGTATTATGGTAGCCATTGTGGATTTTCTATTATCTTGTTTTGAAGTCCTGTATTGCTGTCATTGGTTTGTTTTGATTCATTGCATTGTTTGGTTTTATTCTCTTTAAAATAAAATACAAAAAAAGCAAAGCAGAAGCTGACCAAGGCGTAAGCATTACTGAAAGAGGGGGTGTGTGTACATTTGCACACATGTGTGTTGTATGTGTGAAAGAAATAGAGCTAATGACTTCATAGAAATCCTTAGAATAAGCTTTGCCTTTAGTAAGATTCACCTGACCTTAGTTAGTCATTTATACTTTTGCCTAAGTTATTTTGAATTTACATTTCTGTCACTTCTAACCTAAACAACTTGAACACAACAACCTTCAGATGTCGTACAACCAAGGCAAATAAACACAGGAAGAGGAGAGAGACATGTGAAATAGGGAGGCTAACTTAATACCTGATGTCTTTCAGGATGCTATCAGAGGTACTATAAATGTAATTTAAAATTTCTCAGAAAGGAAAATCACTCAAACAGAAGGAAAATAAATACCAGACTATAGACTATGTCAGGATGTCAGGCATCTGATGCAGCATGTCTGGACATGAGCCTGGACCCTTATAGAATGTCTACTTCCTCATCTCAGCCCACGTCATAAGGAGTCTTTTGTACCTCAGGAAAGCTGTTGAATGATCAGCCATACAAAGGATGAGAATATCCTGGGGAAGAGCCACAAAAAGATTGTAAGAAAGAAAATTTGTCAAGAAAAATAATACACAAAGGAAATTATTAACTGAATAGATTGTAAAGCAGAATTCCAACAAATATTTAGACATTCTAAAGTTTTTAAGAACTATTTACTTTCCATAGCATAATCTTTCTGCCTTATTTTGTTTGCTCCAGCAACTTTCTAAGGCTTCTCAAAAAATAAGGTTTTGTTCCCTTTCCAGTGTGATTATTTATTCTGAAATTTATTCTCAAATAGAAAAAAAAGGAAAGCAACCTTTAGTTTATTTGAACTTCCAGGTTATCATAGTACCATTCATCTGCAGGTATCCTAAAATAAGGCAAGAAATGATTTTCAAAGTTTACAACTTTAAAGATAGAAGATCTACAATGATTATTTTCCCTGTATTATGGAATACACAAAGTGAAATCAGTTTTCTTAAGCATACTGTGTTATTTTTTATGATGAGCCAAAAAAAAAAAGTTATGTCACAAGCAAGTCAGTTTAAGCACTGACTTGGTTCTCTGCAGGCACAGCGGGAATAAAAAGAGCTACACACTTGAACCCATGATATCTCCACTCAGTCACCTTATTGCTTTGGACAAATCATTTCACTTCTCCCTACAGAGTTCTCTCTCCCACCCATATGATCCTAAGTATCTTAAAACAAGTATGGTGGAAGTTCTTCCCCAACCCCAGGTCCCAGGCACCGAGAGGTCTACTCAAATTCAAGTTACACAGAGAAGGTCAAACATGGTTAGTTTAGATGACTGCAACGTTTCCCTTGGCCATATAACCATTCACATCCATCAAAGGGAGACATTTTTAAGGTAAATATTATACAGGTTCACATACCTAAAAGTCATCCTTAACATATCTCCTAAAATAAAGGACCAGAAGCCTTGCTTCATGGAATCTTGGGGACATGAGAAGTGCTTAGCCCAGGAAGAGAGACTCTGTCAGATTTTTATATTTAAACTGTATTTATTTCTGGCTGACACATAAAAGCAAAAGTACAACCCTATGGGATACCATCTGATATTTCAATCAGTGTACATATTCATAGTATAATGTTTAAGAAATGGTAAACATACTTTATCGTCTCTAACTCTTACCATAAAGTATGGTGAAAACATTCAAACTCTTTTCTTTTCTTTTTTGGTCTGGGGAATCAAACTCAGGGCCTTGTACTTGCCAGGCAGGTGCTGTGCTGCTGAGCTATATCCCCAGCCCCTCCAACTCTTTTCTTCTGACCTTTAAAAATGTATGACACAGTGTCATTACCTGCAGTCACTTCATTGTGCAATAGCACAATGGAGCTACTTACTGTTGTCCAAATATGACTCAGTATCCATCAATCAGATATTCTCCATCCCTTCTTCCTTCTTACCCTGGTTTCTGGTAACATTCCATTCCTAACTTCCAGGAGATCAATTGCTTTTATTTCCCACCTCTGTGTGAGGGTCAGGCAGTACTGTTTTCCTGTGCCTGGTTTATTTTGCTCAATATAATGCTCTCCAGTTTGGTCCATGTTGTTATAAGGACAGAGTTTCATTCTTTCTTATATAAGTCTCCACTGTGTGTAAGGACTGCACTTTCTCTATCATTCACCAACTGATAAACACACATGGATTATTCCCTTTTCTTGGCTATTGTGAATAGTTCTGTAATGGAAATGAAACTGAAGATGATTCACTTGATTTTAAGAGGTGAGAAAACTATTAAGAAAGTTATTTTATACAAAAATCACCCACCAATAAGGAATTCAAACCAATCTTATCCTAAAAACTACAAATTTGATTGGAAGTCTCTCTTTATAGCCCAATCCACACAAACGATTAGTGCAAATATTTCTATGGATCAATTATTGGAGTTAATCAGTTGCACAATGAGGTCCATATGCAGCTTTCATGCTTGCTATATATAGTTCTTACAGGAATATCTAGGCAGAATTATTCAAGGGCTGGTCTTTAGCAGCAGTAAGTGAGCTGGGAGTGCTGGCTGCTTTCCCCTCTTGAAAATTAATAACCAGGAAGTAGAAATGTACTTTCAAATCGTGATGATCAGGACAAGATCTGAGCTTGATGGTAGTAATGACCACTATTACTCCATTGGTGGCTCAGAGTCTAAGACATCTCCTCTACGCTCTTCGTTTGTTCTGGATCCTCTCAAGGACAGGGCTGTGTGTTAAAGAAAATCATCAGGCACAAGAATTAGAATGACCACTTTGTTAAACAGAGGTTTTTAGTTAGTTACACTCTAACTCTCTACTTACCTTTCTCAGCACAGCCATAATGTAAGGTACCATTACGTAAGCCACCTACACCTGTCATACCGCTATCGACTCCATAAGACGCAGCCCATCTAAAAGGAGCCCATCTATAAAGAGCTGAACTGAAGCCTTGGAATACTCATTTGTTCAGGTCTTAATCCCAAGACCTCAGAATGTGGCTGTCTGGGAGGACGGGAGAGGTAATTACGGTAAAAAGAGGACCATAGCAAGGGCCATGATTCAACATGGAGGAAGAAGACACAGGGAAGAAACAGACGTCTATAAACCAAGAAGGCAGAAAACTCAGAGGACATCAACCCTGCCAACACGCTGATGTCCGATTTGTAGCTTCTCAAACAATGAGGAAATAGCTTTCTGCCGTCTAAGCCCCCAGCCCCTTGCAGTTTGTTACGGCAGCCCTGGTAACTCTCCATTTGCTTTCAGCTAAGCGATACCGTATGATGGCAATGCTGTTTCATGGATTTTTGAGTTAGAAACCCTGTATTATTCCACAGTGAGCACTTATTAGAATCTAGGTTCTGTGTTCATACAGATAGGAGTCAGGTGTTTTTTGCTGTCACTATATTAATTTTTTCCATGTAATTGATTTTTTTCATTTTACCCATCCATCAAATTCTCCTTGTGTTCAGCATGATAGTTTGTGATAGTTTTGCCTGGTGTCAGTTCTTGACATTTCAACTCTATTTTCCTCTTCAAATTGTTTTCTTGTGACTGAAGCATCAAGTAAGTGTATTTATTGATTTATTGATTTTTGGTACTGGGGATCGAACTCATGACCTCACAGTTACCAGGCAAGTGCCTGTGCTACTGAGTCAAGTAAGTTTAAATAAACAACAAAAGAATTCTACCAGCCAATAAATAGCCTTAAAAAGGAGCTAATGGTGAAGCTTCATTTCATCTCTTAGTTTTTTTTTTTTTTCAATTTGATACCCGGAAGCTAACACTTAGATTCAGTATTGCATTGATTATTTGATGCACATAATTCCCAAATTGGCATTTAACTTTTGCCTCATTTGTCCTGCATAGTCAGAGGGCTAAGAAGAATGCTTCCTCCACTCCTCCAGAGAACAGAGATTACCTTTGCAGACACATAAACTGAGACAGGTTCTTGGTTTTCTGATTTAGGAGCCAGAAATTAGGAAACAGACCAAGGTTGTTATAGCCAGTTATGAATATAGTTGTTGTTTAGTTGTTCAGAAATGATATTTAATTTTGTTATTCAACTTCATCAAGCTGGGAAAATTATAAATTATATTTGTAATAACATGATATCTACCTCAGCAGAGTTTATTAGAATGTCCTTCAACAAAATTTGTTCAGTAATTGCAATTCAATTACCTCCAATCGTCATCAAGGGCAAGTAATATTTTCTCAGTTTTCAGCATCCTGGTGGCAGGTGTCTTCAACTGTTCACTATTTGTTCCATGGATTTTAATGATGAATTAGATTAAATTATCAGTTACAGCTCTAAATTTATTTTGTCTTTCCTTGTTGAAGCAGAGGCATCAACATCCTTTTGTACCATGATATGAGGCCTTTTGTTTCTCTGTTTACTTTATGAAATATGGTGTTTGTTATTAGCATCTTGTATTTTCCATACTTTGCTCAGCCTTTAGGATGTTACAAAGGAAAAGCAATGCCTATCACTGTTAAAGAATCCATCTCTAAAACACATCACCATTGCATCAAAGAAATGTGCCACATTTGTTTGGATAAGTTCTAACTAGGATGCAGTGATCTTTTCGGTCAAGCAGTCAGAAAACATCGACAGTTATAAACATTGATAGTTATTAAACAAAAGCAGACCGTGAGGGTTCTGTGGTGTGCAAAGGGAACAATTTCCTCTTTATATGTTTTTGTTTATTACTGAGCACGGAATAAATGATTCAAACTTTCTCCACAGTGTTGCAAAGCTAATACATACTTATTCCCAGAAAGATAAATCTGTACCTTGTTTAGCTCTAGGTATAATGTATCTGTTGAGAATTAAAAATGTGTTGGCAATCTTCAGGGAGAAACAAAGAAAGAGTGTTTACTGTGACTTCCAGCCTCGTATTTCCTTTTGCCAGTTGCCAATGCAGTCATTCTTTCACTGCATTGCCTGTCTAGGATAGGAAGGTTTATATAAAACCCTTCTCCTAACTTAACAGCTTTATTCTTTGCTTTCTTCCAACATTTTTCCTTAATATGCATCCATCAAGGCTCCTCTTGTCCCAGGCTGCTTCTTGGTGAAAGCTACTGGCATACGGCCCCACTTCAACTTATAGAGGATAGTTTAAAAGTTCATAAAGTACTGAAATCTTCAGGAAAAAAAAGGGAGAGATTAATGTTAGAATTTTTACTACTGTCTTGCACAGCAGCTGCTGCATTTGAGGAAATTTATGGCTGCAGTAGCTTCTACTGTGTTGAAAGGAATCCATAAAAGGGTCTTAACTTTACATGACGCCAGACACTACCATTAATCAAAATTGTGATAGCCTGTTATCAACAAAGCAAGCACATCCCCGAAATTATATCCCACCTAAAGATAAGCCAGGACCTTGGATAAATCACTGCTCCTCCACAAACCTCTATTATTTTCCTTAAAGTTCAGTCTAGCCCAGAATGTTAAGGGTCTATGACCTACAAAGGAATTTTAAATCTCTCTATATACACATCAATGTCAGTGTTTTCATTCTGGAATCTATCTTCTTTTTCCTTGGAAGGTAGGAGGTGCAAGTAGATCTGATCAAAATTAGTCACTCCCTGGGAACAAAGACACAACCAGATGTGTAACAGAGGCTGCCTTGCCAGAGTCCTTAAACCGAGCCTTTATAACCAAAGGCAACTCTTCAAATGGTTTAATGCACATGCCATGCACAAAAGCGTATAACCAACATTTACCAAGCATTCAAATTAAGCATATACAACTCATTACAACTCTCTTATACAACCATATCTACAAATAAACTATGCATATGTGAGTTTCATTTAGATTACCCATACTTCCCCCGGCTCAGAATTAGAAACAGAGTTGATAGGAGTCTTTGTTCACCCTGGTTGCACTCACGAGAGTTGAGCTCCATTGAATGTCAGCTCAGTCTCTGTGAACTTCATGCTCAAGGCACAAGCAAAATACTTCCCTCAATCCAGTTAACAAATATTGTGAGTCAAGAGGAACATAGCAGTAAAATAGACACAACCTATCATTTATAAAGTTGTTTGCAATTTGAGACATGAACAGCACTTACATTCGGGCAACACAGGTAATTCTTATGGACCCAAGTTACAAAATATTTCAGAATCATATTTTGTGGCACCCTTCCCAGGCTCTCCTACAGCAGGAGAGGCTACTAAACACCCGCTGAAAAATCTCATGTATTGTATCTGATGGGAAAGGGGAATCCAGAAAGGTAATTCCCCCAGAAAATCAATTCCCTCTCATCAGAATTTTCTAACTCTTAGAAACCATGTGTTCCAATTACTTCTTTTTTAGCCTATTTTTAGTCTAAATATTAACAATTAGTGTAATAAATGCTGCCAGCATCCTAGCTGTACTGGAGATAGCCACCTTCAGAGGTCATCTAAAATGGGTACACACCTCTCGAATGTAAGGACAGCTCACGGCCAGCACTGTGTCCTGCCAGAAAGTTCTATGAGCAGAAAGAGTGCTCAAAACATGTTGACTATGTCCAGGGTTAACATCTGGTCAAGGGCAAGCATCAAAGCATCAAGGACAGTCAGTGGATAAATGCCTGAATCTCCACACCTCGTCAGAGGATAATCCTCTCTCAGAGTCTGCCAGGCATGCCACAAACATTAACCCCAGTCATTGGTATCTTCTCTTCCTTGTCACCTTTCTCAACTTCTTCCCTGTCTTCATGAGATCATTTACGTGATGAATTTAGGCCTTCATCTTAGATTTGCTTTTGGGTGATTTAAGAAAAGAGTAATAATACAGCAATTGATTATGAACTTACAGTCCAATCCAAGGAAATGGAAAAGAAGAAGCCCGACTACTGAATTAGGACAGATACCACTATTGAGGTGAATATCAGGCTCAGGAAACTTGTCAGAAACACACAGATGTGATACAATCACTGATGAGATTCCTTTAATCAGGTGATCAGGGATCCATAAAGAGAGGTTGGAAGTAATCACAACAGAAGGCTGGTCACTTGGAACTAAAGAGGACCACTTCTGAACAGATGGGGTGGTAGGAAAAAGCTGAAGCCCACAGCTAGCTGAGGCAGAGGAATAACAGGCTTTCAGTGTGTGTGTTAGAAATAATGACACTCCCAGGAGTTACAGCAGCATCACAGCTGAAAGCAGAGTCATGAATTTGGATTTTCCCCTGAAAGTCAAGTTGCACCAGAGAAACTTGGTGCCTGATTCTATTTTGCTAAAAAAATGAAGCCAAGATTCATGAGTGTCTCCTTCTTCAGGACAGTGTGGTTCCTTGTAGGTCTGTGGGGTGGACCTAGTATTCAGGTAGTCTGATTTCCTGAGTAAGAACATTTTAATAACTTTCCAAAAGACACCAGGTGAAAAAGCAAAATACATGTTCTTTCCATGTCTTAGGTATGCAGGCACGTATTTGATGATTGCATGAAATGAAGCAAAATAAAATAAAGTAACATAAAAAACCAGAACAAAAGTGCTCACTTTCAAATCTCCTCATTCACATAAGAAATATTTAGCTTTTGCTATGAAGTGGCCACTCCTCTGCTTCTGTTATTGAGTTTAGGAGACAATAAACAAAAGTTACTAATTCCACAAGGGTAGAATCAACACACCCACTCCAGATTACATCATGGGTTTCTTCTATCTTCCCAAGGCTTGCATTCTTTCTATTGAGTTTGATGTGCCAGGTCCCAAAATTCGGAATTGCACCAAGACAAATATTTTTTAAATAAAGTAAGTATTATTGGTTTCAAGTATGATTGTCTCAAATATAAACAACTATGCAAATTTGAAACATGTTGGATGAAATGGTAGAAGGAAAACAGAGGAAGAAGCAAAGTAAAAATAGAAGCCATCTACATAAGGGCATCATGGATGAAGTGGAGGCTTTGTTCTGGAATTATATGAAGCCAATGAAAAAGATACCATTTGAAGCATGGTATTGTGCAATTCTAGTCAATGTAAGAGGCAATCAAAATGTTTCAAGGGGGCTGAGATGTTTGAAACATGAGGACAAGTATTGGCCCATTCAATACCTTAGAGAAAAGCAAACTATGGGAAAATTTTTTCCAAGAGTGTATGCATGAGCCAAATTCTTCACTCACATACTTGTACATGGGACCTAATTCTGCACTTGGATATTTGTGGCAACTCTGCATTCTGCAGACTTAGTGCTTGTGTGAAACAGGAGTTAAGCATATGGCAAACTTTAGCCTGCATAGAAATGGAGCTTCTGTGAGCATTAAACTGCTCATTAGTATGCAATGGAACATTTTATAAGGAAAACAACATTAATGACTATAAGCCATTTGTAAGCTATTTTAAAAGCTGGAATTCAAAATGAGATTGAAGAGCACAGAGCAAATATGGGCATAATCTCTTACCCCATCCATCAAGTTTCTCTGTGACAGCAGATGATGCAGACAGCCCAGTTTAATCTAAGAAAGTATAAACTCAATTTAGCATCCTGGGTTATGTTTCTGATATTTCAGGCACAATGGAGACATATGGGAAGATCTACCAGCTTGTAACTCGACCCTGTCAATGATCTTCCAGGTGGAGAGAGAAAGGTGGCTTCTGGGTGGGGGTGCTCAGTGTCTCCCCCACACCTCTCAGGTAGCCAGCACTTTCCAACCACTGAGAAAAGTTTGCTCTTCTGCTCTAAATCCTGTTTCCTACCTCAGATTACCCGGCCTCAATCTTCAAAATGCAGAACCGAGAAACAAGCTCTAGCTTTAAAACTCAGAAGGCTTTAAGGGAAAGCAAAGCGCTGCTCAGAAAAGAACAGTCCCTATGATTTCCATCTCACGACTTAAGTGGGTGAGGGTGGTGATTCAGGCTGCCGACGGCCACGATCTCCTTCCTCTTCTTCTTGTGCTTCATTGAACGTGATGATAACTGATCAAACACAGGTACCTGCTGTGGGAATTCAGGACCTCTGCTCTTCTAGCTCAATTTTCCTTGGTGAAAATTTGATTTGACCAGTGCACAGTGCACAGCAAAAACCGAGCAGAGAAACTCAGAAGAGGAAAACAGCTACCTTGAGCTCAATCTCTTTGGGGCGGAATGCAATAAAATAATTTTAAAAAACTAGACATTTCAAGAGAGAGAGAGAGTAGACTTGAAATGAAAACTAAGAAGGCAACTGAAACATATTAAGGACTGAGCTCTTCAGCTGTCTCCATTTCTGTTTGTTTATTTGTTTATAACAACAATAAAACATGAGCACAGAGCATGATGCTTCCCAGCAGAGACGTACCCCACACAAAGCTCACGGGGGAATCGCCCCAGTTGGCTGAGGCCTTGGCTGGCTGTTGGAGGGCAGAGTGTGAAATCAGAACAGAAGCCCAGCTTGAGATGCTTAAGGAGGAGTAGCGAGGGTAAAAACAATTGTCCACTGGAGGACAATAAAACAAGACGCTCTTAATTTCAGTAACCAAAGAAGGAACGCATGTACACGAAGAACATGGTGGACAGAACCCCATAGCCAGAGGGGAAAATTACCAAAGGAGTGCTAAGCTGCTACACAAGCCACAGAAAAGCTGGATTATTTACTCAAGAAAAGCAGCTGAAGAGGGTCCGCAGAAAAGGCAATGGGAACAAAGAAACTCAGTCATCGAACATGCCAAGAGAAATAAGTGGTAGCAACAACATTTTAAAGCCCTAATTTAGGGGGGAAAGAAGAAAATTATCAGCCTGAGCCAAGAAAAATAATAGCGCCACATATCTTCAGCTATTGGATTTTTGCATTCCTAAATGCGTGTCTGTGGTCTGTGATTCCCAAGTCATTTTGTGAGCATGAAAACTGACCTCCTTCAACTTCTCACTAAGCCACTTTTCTCCTACCAAAATGGGGATGAGGTATTTACTATCTGGCCCCAGCTGGTGCACTCAATCACAAGACAGTGTCATGGTTCACCCTGCAGATCTGGAAATACTCAGGGGGCATGTTGATTATGGTAAATGAGTGCTTCCTGAGGGCTCTCAGGATGGGGGAAGTAGTATGGAAGGGAGCGAAGCATTCATCTGTTCTTCAATTTTAAACAAAACAGGAAAAAAAAAACCTGAAAATGAAGAAGTGAGAACCCCAAAAGGTATGTTTCAACTTTGCCTGTAGAGTTTCATTTTAGCTATTAATATTTAAAAAGTACTCAGCAAATCTGATTCAATGTTAAAAGGGTCAATGCAGGGTGGTGGAGGTACAGATGCTTTTGTAAATGATTATTCCTCTTTTTCATTTTTCTAAATACTCGAAGCAGTCTAAAGAAAAAATTAGGATAAATTGTATAAAGGATTATCTGAGATCATATGGTGAAAAGCTTAACAAAGAATGCTTGTGGTGTGTGCAAGATTCATAAAGTGTAGGGAACAAAGGCCAGAATTACTTGCTCTGTAACACCAGAAGCTTTCAACTCCAGCTGCAAATTGCCATCACCTATGGGAAGGTTTTATAAAAATACTGGCCTCTGAACAGCTCACTCTTGGCCAACGAAAGATGAGAATCAAGTCGGGAGTGGCGGTGCACAACTGTAGTGCCCAGCATTGGGAAGGCTGAAGCAAGAGGATCTCTGTAAGTTTCAAGCCATCTTGGGCCCTATACTGAGTTCAAGGCCAGCCTATAATACACAGTGAGACTCTGTCCCAAAAAGAAACTAAATGAATTTATCAGTAGGCCTATATATCTGTATTTTTTAAAAGCTTCTTTAAAAGAGCTAACGTGTCAGTAGGTATGAGAATGACTAATGTCTCTTAGAATATTGTCCTTTGCTAACTGAAGAAATCAAAGAGCATGTAACACAAAGAACACTAGAGCATAATCAGAGGAACCCAACTTCTAGATCCAATTTTATTAAAATTTGAGAAACTTCAAATGATTCATTTCATCTCTTTGGAATCTACTTCCTTCTTTTGGAAAATGCTACATCAATAAAAAGGGTTGATCCTCATTTCTAAGATTCTATTAGTTTAATATAAAAAAGAAAACAATTCAGCTTTGGCATATTAATTGAAAGTATCTTCTACCACAGTATTTACAGGAGAACAGTGGAGTATTCACTTCTTATTGCAGCTAACTTGCACTCGACCTGCTTACTTTATCAAAGAATCCAACCTGTGGAAGCTCCTTCCAAACCATTGATCTCGACTTTTCATTATCATCAATCAGCGGGATGCAAAGGTGCCTAACTGGGCATAGTGGAATTGCATGTTTTCTACTAGGTGAAGGTAGATCTCACAATTTCAAAACCAACAGTAAAGGGAGGCTCGAATAAGAGGAATGTACGTGTTCAGTAGCTTCTGCCTCAGCACATGACCTGGAATCAATTTTAGGGCATTTGGATTTAACCCTCAGCGAACCACGCCTTCCACTCCCTCATTTACCAGCTGTGGCCTCCACCTCAAGACTGTCTACTCCTACACGAAGAGGACCAGCTTGCCCAAATATGCCTCCTAAAGTAGCCTGTGGCAAATCGGTGAACTCCATTCGATTAAAAGGAAAGTGCTTTGATTCTTTCATTTTTAAAGGCCCTGTATATGATAAGAGGAAAGATTTTTTAGGTTACTAATTCAAAAGGGAAGAAAATGACCTTAGGATCACATACAAGTCAACATGGTAGTGTCCTGGGACGTGACCTGGAAGAACTGGACTAGCAGCAAGGGGTTGAGAAGAAGCCAGAGGGTCCATGAGAGCCGGAACTAGATAATGGAGGAGGGAGAAGGCGCGGACTCAGGCCGCCACCTGCTTCCTACCTTGGATGTTAGTGGCCATGACCGTGATGCCAGGCGCAGCTATGGTCCGATTCCTTCAGTTCTGAAGGAGTAAGTTAGGTTCTCATCCTGTGGGGCCTAGAAAATGGGTCAAGTATCACAGATAGGATTTGGGGACACAGAAACACAAAAACAGCTTAGACACACGGCTCCAGACTACCTGGCAGCACTGAAAACCAAGGCAGAGAGGATCCTGTCTGTGAGTTCAGCATCACAGAGGCAGAGCAGGACCAGGGGGTGGGAGCGCAGCTGCTGCTCCCCATGAGTGTAGATTTAGAACCACTAACTGCCCCTCTGCCTGCAATGAGTCCAGGCTGCCAGGACTCAGCGGGGGGTTTTGGCTAAGAGGTCTCTGCTATGGAAGCAGGACAGGAGAGGGGCATCCAGTCACCCACTGGAGTATTCCAAGATGAGAATTTGCTTTAGTGATTTCTACCATTTGGAGAAAAACATTGGGAAAAATTAAAATTGAATCAATAGATAGCAAAAGCAACTGTAACCCCATAAAAAACTGAAGTGGAGACCATGAGAAAACCAAAGGGTTAGAAAGAGTGAAAGATACAGAGAAGTGCAGAAAGGGATATGATATTGGCAGGAAAAAGAGACAGCAGAAGAAAAGGGGACCAATAAGCCCTACCCAGGCAGCCCCAGCCTGGAAACAGTGAGCACAGCTTCACAGCCAGTCCCTCTGGTTTCCATCTTGAAGCTCACTTTTCCACCTTCCCACTGCATGGGCAAAGCTAGAGTTTCAGGGGATGGGGCTACTGGACGGCACTCCTGGTTACCCCACCAGTACCACCACCGCTTTGCAATCTAGTAATTCCCACTGACACATCTAAAACCAGTTTCTACCCTTTGGGGCAATTTTTCCTTCTCCTTCCTACCAATTATAACACCCTAACCTATTAGGCCTCTACAGGACCTACCTCATAGGTCCCCTTAATTCTTGCAGCTCCAGGACTCCCTGAAAGCCAAGAATCAGCCCTGAAAAGTCAATCCTCTGTCTCAGCTACCTTGGAAGGTAGCTCAACTACAGCTTTTGAACCTAATTCTTTGGTAAAATGATTGTAGTAATGCCTCCAGCCTGAACTAAATGTAAGAGGGAATCTTTGACCTACCACTTAGAAACAACCTTCTGCCAGTTGTTTTGCATTTACATCCTTCAACCACATAGGAATCTATCAGGCAGTGACTGTCTTCTGCATTGGTAAGCAGTGCTACTGTTCTGGCTTTGAAAAAGCGAAAGCATGTGGTTTTCAACAGTAAGATTTATTGTGGAGATCCTGCTTCAGCACTCAAAGAGGGCTAAAGAAGAGACAAAGCAAGGACTCTTGGGCCACTACCAGCTGTAAGCTCTCCTCAACTCTCAGGATCCGGATGTAGATGTTGGATTGATGGGAGCTGAGGATAGATGGTCTTTTCATGACCCTTGGTCTCTGTAACAACATTTATAGCCCTTGTCTCTGGTTCAGCACCTTGGTATGTCCCACTAATTCTTTTACCAACCCTAGAATCCATTTGGTTAAGATCAGAACAGTGATTAAAAAACCTTTATATTTCTTTATTACGTGTATCAATTTTAATGTCCTAAAACATTATAGAACATTGGTTGGTAAGAAGAGTTGCCTCTTAGTAGTTAGGACACATTTAAACTTTTCATTTAAGTTCTTAGGCAAATAAATCTAACTGTCTAAGTCTACTCACTCTACACTACACTTTTGTGAAGTCTGAGAGACCCCCACCATCCTGAATAAGGATGCTGTCTCTCTTTTCCCTTCTCTGTGAACAAGCCATCCTTCCTCAAGGGAACACTGTGAAAATCTGCTCAACTTTAGATGGCATCTTTGCTGACCCTTCCTTAGTAGGGATTAAGGGTGTTAACCTTTAACCCCAAACCCTTTCTCTGCAGAACAGAGGAGCACTCTTCGGTGGGAGAAAGGAAGCATCCCTTCCTCTCAGTTTAATCAGCATTCCCAAAAAGAGACGAGTGTTTTCCTCTTTCATCTCCATGGCGACTTACCTCCAGACGTCCATCACAGGAAAATCAAATCAAATTAGCATTGATTGGGAAACTCCACAGATACTGAAAGAGGCAAGATAAAGTTGAACTATGCTTAAATCCGATTTTAAAATTCCATATCCTAAAAGCTTTCCATTAAAACTCAGAAGATATTTTTTAAAAGATTAAAATGTTCGCAATTTTTTTTGGTGGGAGGGTACTGGGGATCGAACTCATGACCTCAGAATTGCCAGGCGGGCGTTTACACCACTGAGCTAAATCCCCAGCAGATTAAAATATTAATAGGAAATATAAATGCGTGTGCATATGTCCATATAGCTATATGGAGAGATAGCATAGAAGATAAATGATAAACAGACAAAGACAAAGTTCAACATCATGTACAAAGTATTTAACACATTAAGGAGAAAGAAGGAACAGTCCAACAGAAAAAAATAGCATTTACTGTCAAAGGTAACTTACAGGAAATGAAAATCAAATAGCTAATAATATATGAAAAGATGATTAACTGTACACACAATTATACATAAATCAGACCAATGACAGTTTTTAAAATTATAAAGTGGATTTTTTAATATTTAAAATTTTTTTATTAAAATCTGATGTGTCCAATGATGTTACAGAAACAGATTTTTTTTTGGTGATTGTTGATGAACCTATCAAATGGTAAACCAGTTTTTGGAACAATTGAACAAATCTATACTATCCTTTGACCCAACACAGTTAATGGATTTGTACTATAAGTAAACAGATGTACATACAGTTAAAAACAAGAAGCATGAAGAAATGATCCCTTCACAGAATAGAATAGATGATTCAGATTTATACACAGCAGAACAGATGATATAAAATGATCTCAGATCAAGGGGGAGAAAAGCAAGTTACCAAAATTGCAATATTCTTGCCGAGTTTTAGCTCAGTGGTGGAGCATGTGATTAACATATGTGAGGATCCAGTTCACATCATCACAAAAAAAGGAGGTGGAGAAGACAGGAGAAAAATTAATGCAGGCATACTGTATATGTAGATGGAGTTGCATACAGATATATGTAGTGACACAGATGTGTGCATTCAGTGCATTTGCATAAGGCTTTTTTAGAAGAATAGGCAAGAAACAGTTGTGCATGTTCCAGGACTCTTTCCATTTAAGCCACTGCATTTTTTCTTTTCATTTGGCAAGATTTAGTGAGAAGAGAATTCCCCTAGCTTTTCTAGTTGTCATTCAGTAAGTCTGGAGATGGCGAGACATTGCCTAGAAACTATCCCTACAGCTTTCTCTTTCCTTTTCGTTGTGTAGAAAGCAGCACTGCAATTTGCACAAGCTGAACTGAAGACCCCTTGATGAGGCTCATTCCTGCAGTGACCAGCTTTCTGTTGGTCCTGAATTCTGTATCAATCAATGTCACCCACTCAGTCTCAGACACTTCCCCAGCTACTATTGTAGTGATGGTCAGAGGACAAGCTTCTAGTGACCTGCAGATGGACAGTGAAAAGGTAGTGGTTTTCATGGACATGATCATGTCTGTTCAGTAAAAAGGCAAGGAACCAGGCAGGGAGCCTGTCTCAAGGTGAAACAATTCTCCAGCATAAGCCATTCTGAGACCCCAGCCTCTGACAGTACCAACTAACATATAGGTCAGAGAAACTATCATGAACCTTTCAAAAATCCTTCTATGATGGTGGCCTGGCAAACCACTGGCACACCAGGGCCAGAACTATCAGTGACTCCTAAGCTCTGCATCATGTTGGAACTTTGGGCGCTGGGAGATAAGGCGGCCTGCTGGCCGGCCTGGTAAGCAGCTGGGGCCCTGCCGGTGCGCGGGCTGAGAATCAGACATTGATCCATCCCCACCCCCCCCCCTTAGCAAGTAGGCACCGGCAGTCTGAGTATCTTTTTGGAGGATGAATGTATACAGCGTGGTGAGTAAGGGGGATTTCCTTCTACCATCTCTTTGAAGGCAAATATTTTTATCACTGTTTTGCTCAGTTTTGATTAATGGTATTGCTTTATTCAATATTCTGTTTTTAAAAGTTTGATATTTCCGTCCATTTTCCTCTATTTGATTGAAAGAACAGCTAATGTGAACAAAATGGGCTGTACTATTGAGCCCATTGCTCATGTCCTGGTGACCTGCTCTGAGGTTCTGTGGTAGTTTCATTGCAGTGCAGTCGCATGGGTTTGTTTTGCTGTATTTTGCTACCTTCAAAAAAAAAAGTAGATAAGAAAGTAACAAAATACCTCCAAAAATCTCCCAATTCCACCAAAGCTGATCCATGGATCATGGATGAGGAGAAACTCAAAAACAAGGCAACAGAATTATATAAGGTGATTAAAAGTATATAACAACAACAAAACAAGTCAGTAAGGTACTGAGCAACCTGAAACAGGATATAACTAAGCAGATAATGGACTTAAAATAAAAAGAAGAAAAGAAAGTGCTCTAGAGGATATGGCTGCATGTATGTTTAAGTGTTTAGGACTGATAACCATGTTGCTAAGTTGTTACTGGATCATTGAACTTTGCAGTCTCACTGTTTGAATGTCCACTTTGTGTGCTTTAATTTTGTAACTTTAACAACTAGGTCTAAGAAGACAATATGTAATTTATTAACTAGTGATTTCTTACTGCTTTTTTTCTGAGATTCTGTATTGTTTCTACCCCTTTTTCTGTTTTGCTTTTTTTTTTTCTCTTTAAATAAAAATTTTTTAAAAAGTAAAAAAAAAATCCTTCTATGAGTGTGTATTATTTCCCTGGTCCTAATTAATTGCAGTACTCATTTTTCATTCATTACTTCTATCCCATCCTGTTTCTATCATCCCACAATTTCACCCTAGGACTACATTTTAAAATGTGTTTTTTCTTTGTCTACATGAGTAGATGAAGACTCAGTGGATGCACAAATTTAGTGATTTTCCATATACAGTACTCTGTGCTCTTGTTATGTGTATTTTATTAAAAAGGTTGTTGATATCACACTGCATCATTATTTTTAGCCCTAGATTTTGTTAATTCCCCTTTTGATATTGTGGGAAAATAATAACAGTCATTATGTGCATTTTAATTTATGCCCTACAGAAACAGGAATAGATAAAGAATTCTCCATACTGGAATGGTGATGACTGAATTGGGTTTTTTAAAAAAGAGGATTGTTTTCCAAAGACTTTGCAGAGAAACATTCCTGAAAGGACTGAAGATTTTACACAGCATTAATTTCATGGCACAAGGCTATTTTGGGTGCACATTGTCAACAGATCCTAGTAGCTAGTTTATTTCAAATGCACAGTTAGCATACTTCACATACTAGGAAATAATGCCAAGAGAAATCATAACTAAGACCACACCCTCAAGTCTTGGTACCCAGGACTCAAAGAGCTCAAGCCAGAAAACAACGCAGTGTGGTAGGCTAACTCCCATGATCCTAGGAGTGTGGAATCCAGGAGCTAATTTCAGCTCTGTACATAACCACCTGCAGATCCAAAGATGACTCAATAAAACACTCCAGGGCTCATCTGGACAACAAAAGAAATAGGCTTGATAATCTTAAAGGTGCCTTCCACTTTCCAGTTTTGCAAAAGTAGGCCAAGATATGCTTATTAAATGATATTTTTTGTTGTCTCAGAAAGCCCTTGTTCCTTCCCTGGGCAATTAAATTCAGTTTTCCTAAAAATACAGCTTCAAGGAAAAGGTAGTTTTATGGCTAGAAATGATATACCTAACTCATTCAAACTATTCCCAGTACACAGGCTTTGTCTCCAATTTAAATGTGCAGAAATAATATACCATTCTTCCCTTTTCTTTAGTTTTCATCAAAAACTCCAATACATCTGAATGGTAAAGAAATTCTATTGTGGTTCAGTCCAATAAGGTTAGTCTTATTCAATGATGCAAACATTCTCTTCAGGTCACTCTCCAGCCTCCTTCAGGTATAGCACGCAGCCCGAATGCTTCGGGCCCTTCCCTGCACATGGCCAAGAGGAATGCTGCAGAGTGGCTCTCTGAGCTGTTTCCTAGAACCATGGCTGTGGGTGTGCACTTGATACTGGGGCCTTTTTATTGAACCTATTGGCACACACCATGGGATTCACAGTCCTGACCTCTTCCCAAAGGTGTTGGAGTCCAGGTAAAGCACCACTTTGGCTAATTGAAGGTACTGGCCATCCTTTGGCCAATCAGCACGTTTGCACCCCCTTTCCACGCAATATTCACCTCCTGCCACATGTGTTTTTGGAAAAGTACCTCTAGACATATTAGTCTCAAGTTCTTTCCATGTGCAGTTGGGTATTCCAACACCCCATTCCCTTTGTGTATTAGTCCTGAGTGAGGATCATGGAGGATCAAAGAGTAATTGTCTGAGACCTTGGGACTCTGATCTACTTGTTCTCCCTCTGTTTTCCTTCTCACTGTAATTTTCAGTGACCACAGCAATGAGGAACTGTATTTCTCCTCCCGGTATCCCTTCCTTTTCATCCCATGGAAACACATGTTAGGCAGAGACATTACAGACGGAGGGTGGAAAATGTGTGCCTACTCCGGACTACGGCAGATTCTGAGTAGTGGATTTATGATTCAACAAAGTCCCCCAGGCTTGATCCTGGTATGGTAACTAGACTTAAAAGAATTTAGAAAATCCTTTCTCTCTAGACTAAGCTTGGATTTCAAGACTATTGACCTGCTTTAAAAAAATCCAATTTGTAGCCCTGCCTTTGCATTCCTCTGTAGCATTCCTAAACCACCCCCAAGGCAAATAAATAAGCATGTCTGAAAGAATAGGGTAAAAGCAGGAAACAGAAAGGAAATATTTCTCAAAATATTTTCTCTATTACATTAGCAATAGGTTATGTAGTATATAAAGAGGTCAGAGAAGAAGGGAAAGGGAGAAACAAGGAAAGATCAAATGCTGTGCTTATGGTTAACATATTAGGATAAAGTCAACTCCAGCTTGACTGACAGGTCCATGAGAACTTTCCCATCTCTTGCGATGTAACAAGATTGGATTTCAGAGGCACAGTGCATACTCATGTCCATAGCACCACAACTCATGATAGCTAAATCTTGGAAATGGCTTAAAGACTCACATCTTGGTTACTTTTTTCTCATTGTTGAGACAAAATACGTGATGCCCAAAATTAGGAAAGATTGGTTTATTTATCTTACAGTCTTTGGAAGTTTCAGTCCATACCTAGCTGGCTCCAAGGCAAGGTGGTGTGGCTGAGGGGCAGCCCGTTCATGGTGGCTGAACACTGCAAGAGTGAAAAAGGCAAAAAGGGGAAAGCATGCCTCCTTCCTTCCCTTGTATCAAAGGCTGGCTCTCCATCCCTGGGTGGGTACAGCACTCACACTGCCAATCCCAGTGCTAGACAGCAAACCAATCACAGATACCTCCATGACTGCATGAGACTTTGGGAGAACATTTAAAAAAACCCCACAACAACCCATCAACAAAAAGACAAATAAGCTTTAAAAAATATAAGATTCTCCCCAAATGAAGGACCCATGAGAAAATGGACAACTGAAATTCATAGAAATTCGTTTCTATTTCTATCTTTTTTCAGAAGAAGTACAAATGGCCAATGAATACATGAAAATAAAAGTCAACATCTCTGACCATCGGAGTAATGTAAATTAAAACAACACAGATTCCATCTTACTCTAGAAAGAATGGCTGTTTTCAAGAAATCAAATAATAACAAATACTAGGGAGACTGCGGAGGGCAGAGGAGGGGAGAAACCCTTCTACATTGTTAGTGGGAATGTAAACCAGTTCAACAACTATGGAAACCAGTGTGAAAAGTCCCAGAAATTGCATTTGACCAAGCCATTCTTCTGCTAGGTATCAACCAAAAAGAGTTAGAGACATCGTATGGCAGTAACACAGGTAGTGCTATAATCAAGGTCCTAATGTAGTTCTCCTTGGCTCCACAAGACCTGCTCCTACCCCTGTAAAGATGTGACATGTTAAACATTGCGAATATCTCGCTCCCCAGCTGAGGACAGCTGTAAGGCAATGAGGACAGGAAATGAACTGACATACAGAGCAAGAATAGAAAGTTTCCAGAGAAACGTATTTTGCTCACTCGTGACGTTCATATTTTCACGCGTGTGGTAAGCTACCTATGAGAAAGACGCATCCATCGATGAGTGTCTGTGTCTGAGTTGTGAGCACTGACTCCCTCCTGGAACAAAAGAGAGTGAATGTGATGACAGCTGGAAAATGAAACAGGTAAATGCAGCATGCGCCTAAGCAATAAACGGATGCAGGACATTTGAGGCTCCGTGGCTTTTCGGCACAGGAGGGCACGGAGAGGTTCTTCCTACCGCACACGGAGAACGTTATCCGGCTTTCTACCACTTTTACTGAGCAGTGGAAGGGTGTTCAGGACCAAGGGGTAGCAGACAGCACTGAAAGAGTTTAATGCTCTTACACGACACTCTAACATTAATGGCAGCGAGCCACAAACATTCTCTACTTGTGAGGTCCGACCTGCCTTCAGGCCTCTCTTTAGAATCCACAACACCAAGCAGGACACAGTAATTCTGGATCCAGAGTGGCTCACCTTGGGCAAATTCTGCCATCACAACAAGAGATAAGAGCAACTGATTAAAAGAGCATTTAAATCTAATAATAGCCTGCAAAGATGTCCTTGTGATGGGACCAGAATTCCACTGTAAGTAGCTTTGGGTCTCATAATTAGCCCTTGTTAACACACATGTGCTATTTCAGGGTCAAAAGCAACTTCTTTGCTGTAAAATGTGGTACTTTAAAGAAGTAGTAGAACCGTGTCTTCAGACTCACCTGTGCTCTCTCTTCTCCGAGGTTCACAGGCACTGCCTTCTCTTTTACTGCAAATGGTGCTGCTCCACATGAGTATGCGGCTATGTCCCATGAGGAGGGCTCTCAGCTCGTCATGATTGGGTGACGAGGGCAGAGACCCTACAAGGACCTCTGGGCGGCTAAAGAATCCCTTCCACTATGTGAAGATGCACAAGAGGATGCAACTGGTGAATCAGGAAATGGACCACTGTCAGACAGTGAATCTGGTAGATCCTGGATTTGGGGCATTCAGCCTCCAGACTCATGAGGTATGAACTTTTGTTCTTTATAAACTATCTATTATATCGTATTTTGTTATAACAACCCCCAAAGACTAAGACACTATCCTTTAGTGTGGCTTTCTTTGTCTCTGTCTGTCTCTGCCTCTGCCTGTCTCTGTCTCTGTCTCTCTCTCTAACTAGATATTCCTGGGGCCTGTTCATTACAAATGCTATTTCATTTAATGGACATGGACAATGAAACTCTGTCAAACTCCACACAAAAGGTCAACAGACTGTGGCACAAACTAGTTCAATAACCCACTTGCTAGCTGACAAAACTGGGAACCCATGTGCATCTTACTAGCTGATCATGCTCACCTGAAGTGAATGGGGAAGGACTGCATATGTACGCAGATGGAGTGAAGCAAATGATGTGAAGCAGAGAATGAGATGTAACAATTTCAAAATGATATTAAGATACAATTTTCTAACATACTCATGTGGAAGAAAAAATTTCCTACTAACAAGGGTCCTTTCTCTGTACCCATTTCCTACTCTTTTGCCATTATTTCTCCTCTAAAGAAACAGAAGCCATCATATTTCCTCAGCAAGGATCAAGGTCAGATACCCACACCATATAAAACATGCAAGCTTATCCTTCTTTATGGGTGAGTTGTACTCCAGTGTGTAAAAAATACCACAGCTTTTTTACTCACTCCTCAGCTGATGGGCATTTGAGTTGTTTTCAAGACTTAACTATTACAAATCATGCTGCTATAAACAAGTGGGCACATACATCACTGTAGTATGATATTTTTACCAAATGGATGCAACTTGAGGCCATAGTCATAAGTTAAATAAGCCAGACTTACAGTGTAAACATTGTATTATCTCCTTGGTGTGAGAATCTGAAAGAGTAAATAAGGTCTACAATGTAGAATAGATATTGTAAAGTGGCAAGAAATTGTTCAAAAGGGAAAAAGAACCAGGATGAGGAAAGGGGAAATAATGGAAGGAAAAGGGGAAAAAATGAAAATTAGTTATACTATTAGTGTCTCTTAGTTCATTGAAAATGAATATTTGTGCTAATGTCAATTGGGGCAATTTTAACACCCTTCCTTGTACTCTGAACAACTACTTTAAAGATAACAATATGCATTGTATTAACCATTATTATTCTCATTGCAGTATGAAATTTTGTGTTTTTTTCCATAAAATTAAAAAGACTTATGCAAAACAAATTTTTTAAAAAATCCAAACTGCAAGGCTAACTTCTCATTTGCACTCCAAAAATCCAAATATTTAATACTTTATAGACAAAGTACTTGACTATCTGATTTTGTTGGCTTTTGTACATATGCTCAGCATCATACAATAGGTAACAAGTTACCAACGTGTGTAAGACTACCACAACTTTTCATAGTCCTTGTGAGATTAGAACTTCACGGACTGTATCTGTTTTCTGTTTCTCTGGGACAAATTTACCTGCAATGATATTTCTGGAGTTCTCAAAATAAAATACCTGGCTTTCTATCTCTCAGTATCCATGAGACCTTCTCAGAGGCCACTTCTTCTCAGAGCACCAGGTTAAACCACCAGACATTTCTCTACTTCTAGGGATGCCACAACCCCTTTCCTTGGCCTTTTAGATCTCAACCTCCTTTGAATATCCTAAATGTAATTTCCAAACTGTCTTGGGGCAGAAAAATTCCATCTGACAAATTCCTAACTATCTTCTGGATACAGAAAACAAAAGGGAAATACCTTTTTAGTTGGTGATGAACCAACAACCAAAAATGAGTTATTAATTTCACCATCAAATAGTACTTTCCAATGTGCATAGCTTGCTTATTAACATTGCAGTTCTGCTTTTGCTAGTAGACATGAGGAGACTCATGCTTATAAACTCATGCAGAGACCGATGTTGATGTTTGCTGAAAAATAAACATGCCATGGAAAGAACAATGAACTGAATTTGTTTATCCAATTTATTCAGCCTTGGAGTAGGAAGTATAGACCTTGGTGGCAACAGAACCTGTTTATCTTAAGCAAAAAAATAATATCACTGAGAGAGCATCAAGGAAGCAAAATCATTAAAAGGCCAGAAGATGTAACACAGAAAAGAACAAAAGCCAAGGAAATCTAAAGACTCAGCAACTGGAACCAAAACAAAATCTTACAGCTAGAACTGGCCGATCCATACGACATTGGTGTGATAATGACCCCTAAGTTCCCCAGGTCTTTACCTCTTCAGGGACCAAGTTCTCAGAGAAAGGGACTAACTGGCTAAGCTTCAGTCATTTCTTACCCTTTACTCCCCCAGAAATGTATGCATAGTCCTTCCAGAAAAACTATCCATGAGGGAGGGAGAGTAGGGTTGATGTACAGGGAAAATCTGAGTGAGGGACATTCAGTAATTTTTGGCTTTGGTAAGTCACTCTTCATGTTGGTTTCACTTCATCATCTGGAAATGACAGAGTTGGACTCAGTAATATTTGAGATTCCTTCAGGGCCTAAAAGTGAAATAAACTCATTTTTTAAAACTGACCTAACATTGCATTGATATGTGTCCTCCTTTATCTGTGTAGTCTCAAAAACTATCATTTATTTTGTTCAATCCCAAAGGAAAACACCCCATTTGCTGTCTTCTTTCAAATAGGTTTCTCAAAGCTGTTTCTGTTTATAGGTTTCTTTTAGACTCAAAATATTTGCTTCTCTGGACCTAACTAATGTTTGTGATGTTTTCTTCAAATCTTCCCCTTCATAGCCTTATATAATTGAATCATCCATCTATCCAAAATCTAGGACGTTCATCACTTATTTTAAAAAAATCTCAATTCTTCCCAGTGTATTTTCTCCTTTGAGAAGCTGAACTGATTATTTAACATAATTTCAACTGCTTCAGTCTTTGTCTTTTTAGTTTTTGTCATAAATTTCTACTTTGCTCTAAGTAGAAACTGTTTTACCACCTCACCTCACAACCACTATCATTGACTAAAAAAGAGCAATTTTGATCATTTCTGTCCATTTCTTTAATAAGGACTTCAGATAATTCTATTTATTTCTCTTCTGAACAGCCCTTTCCAGTGCCCCTATCATTTCGGGATAGAAAATAAGACAATTATTCAAGAATGAATTTGTTGTCCCTTGGATCTTTGCATAGCTTTTCCTCCATTCTTCAGCATTATGGACACACTACTCTTGCTAAGTCCGACATTCTTCTTGTTCAGAAAGGACTGCGGTTCTTTGAGCTTTAATTATGGTGTCTTAGATTCTTCAGTTGCTTTCATGCTCATGGATTTTATACTTCCTCTTATTGCACCTTATTCATCAGATTTCTTAATTCCCCAAAATTTACTTTCTTGAAATCTGACACCTTTGTATAGCTGCATTGTCTGAACCTACATTTTTTTATTCTCAGTGAGTCATCTGGACATGAAAACCCTTGTGCTTGCCTGTCTGCTATCTTCATGTAATGGTTTTTTTTTTTTTAGTTCCCTTTCACCCTACCACAAAAAAGTTATATATATATATCCCTGTCCAACAATTGAAACTCTAAGGGCAATTGAAGTTTTAGCATATCAGTAAGCATAATTTTTTTATTTATAATCAAAATGCTGTGGTAATTAACATCTTCCAGTTGATCCCTCCCTTAATACCTTTCTGGGAAGCATCAGGTCAGAACTACCAAGCACAGGGCCAACCTTTATTTTCAGCAATCAGCCATCCATTTCCTATTGGGACGCATGTGGTGTAGAAAGCAGAAAATATTGTCCTACTATCAAAATCAGTGGAAAAGAATTAAGAAGAAGGCTCATGGGATGCCAGACAATTGGAAATACACACATAGTAAATTTACAAAGATCCACCTTTTCAAAACAGCTAGTTACAGACCAATACAAAATCTGAACATAGAATAATGAAGGTTAAAACCACTTCCTGGTACAAACTTAGTTCTTGGAATTCTTTGGGCTCAAATGCAGGGTTATTATCGTAAAAGTCGTTATGTGCGGCAGCCCTGTACAGACTTCAAAGCCAAGGCGCAACAAAGAAGACTGTTTTCAGACACAAGAAAGGGGATCCCAGTGGGAGCTGAGCAAATAACATGAATTCTGGTTGGTTTGAGTAGAAAGAGAACTAGTAATTGAGAAAAAGGGCTTAACCCAAAGGATTTGGGTCCATTTGATTAAAAGTATTTTTAAAAGTCTCTCATAAGCACCCCTGAATATTAGAGTTCCTGAGGTTTATATATCACTAGTCATTTTCCAATTAACTGTACATCCTAATACGCCCTGATCCAAATTCAATGGCTTCAGTGACTGATGATTTTGCTTCTTTTCAGCCCAGCTGTTTAACACTGAAGCTTTAGGACCGTGATTACCCTCATTCCATGGGTTTGCATTTGCAGCCCTACAAGGTTATTTCTCCTAGGTCACCATTTCGGCAGCAGGTAACTTGCCCATCAGGTAAAGGTGAGGATGAACCCGCTCATCTGCTGCCTAGAGTCCCCTCCAAAACTGATAGTTCACCTTCAAGATAACCCAGTTTCTTTCTTTCCTTAATGAAAATTGTGAAATAATTAATAACAGCTGCATTTTCACCACTAGGTATAAAGTATTACATACACTGTTTAATAACAAAAATGAGACAATATAAAAGATACAATACAGGTGCATCTTAAATAATGTTCAGTCAGACACAGCATGAAGTATATCCTATTTAAAATGGAGGGGATGTGTCCATTACAAAAATCAGTAGCCTATTTTTAAAGCTATAGTCCTGAGTAAAGCAAAGTAGGAATCACAACAACCAAATTCACCAACTGATCCTAGATAGGGTCCCCTGTGAAAGGGGCACCTTCCCTTTCATGAGGAATAGATTATAAAGAATAACAGCAAAGTCTGAAATAGCTGAATTTTGGCAACAGCCCCAATGCCCATCAATCACCAGATGGATAAAAAAGATGTGGCATTTTTATACAGTGGAGTACTACTTGGCTAGAAAGAAGGGTAACATGAAGCTTTTATAGGTAAATGAATGCAACTTGAGACCATACCCATAAGTGAAATAAATCAGACTTGCATGTGTAAACACCATATTGTCTCCCCAGTGTGAAAAAAAACTGAAACAGTAATTCAGATCCAAAATGTACAATAAGGGGCTGGGGATTTAGCTCAGCAGCACAAGCATCTACCTGGCAAATGCTAGGTGGTGAGTTCGATCCCCAGTACCAAAAAAAAAAAAAAAGTACAATAAATATTATGAACGTAAAAAGATAAGAAACTGTTCAAAAGAGAAGAACAACTAGGATGGGGGAAAGGAGAAAAGAAAGAAGAAAAAGATTTTATATATATAATACACATAAGATAGATAATTATATTACTAATCTCTATTAATGCATCAAAAAGAACAATTTGTGCTTTCATTGTTCGTGATCATTTTTTCATGCTTGTATCTTGTAATCTGAGCAACTACTTTGAAGATAATATGCAATGTATTAACTATTGTTAATCTCCTATTATGGTTCTGAAATTCTGTATCATTGTTTTTATTCTTTTTTCATTTTAAAATAAAAAATCTGCATGAATTAGGGTATAAATAATATAATGAATCATATCGAGGTACATTTATAGCTGTACTATGATTTTATAAAAGAATATCACCGAGAGAGATTGCAAGATGGCCGAGTGAGTGGCGGCACAAGAGAGCCTCTCTGAGGAAAAAATAAATAAAAACAACTCAGACGCTGGAATCTCGCAACATGGAGAAAGCCAGACAAAAGGAGAGGAATTCTCACGACCCAGGAAGAAACTGAAGAAAAGGAAAAAGAAAAAAGAAAGAACAAAAAGAAGCATGGACAGAGGGCTGGAGCTGGGCAAGCCCTGATCGCTGTACCAGCCCGTCTTAAAGTCAGGTGACTCAGGATTGAGCTGAGATCGCGGCCCTGCTGAGGGTGGGGGTTGATGAGCTCCAGACCCTCTGCTGGAGGAGGCGCTGCAGCAGGGAGTGAAAACAGCCAGTCAAGCTGTACGAACTTTGGTGAGTGATGGAAACTGGAATCCCCAAACCGGGAGGACTGGCTGGGCGACATTTTGGAGTTGGGCAGCAACATTTTGGAGTTGGGCAGGGCCAGCTTGAATCAAAACCCAAGGTGGCTTCTGCTGATGACTCCTAGTCCAAAGCAGATTGGTGGGATCTGCTCGGGCAGGGCCACGCCCCTGGTTGAAACCCAATAGCCAGGGACGACACTTTTCTGGGCCAGTGGCATCCTCAGGGAACATACAAACCTGTTGAAGCATAAATTGCTTGACTGGCATAGGGGGAGGAGCCAGCTCTCAGCCTGCAACTCCCAGATTCACAGTGGACTGGGGGACGGTACTTCCCTAGCAAGTGCACTGCAGAAAAACTGTAAGCAAAACAAAAGGCCCAGAGACCTTCACTACCCACCTGTCTGAAGGGGGCCGGAAACATGACAAGACAGAGAAAGAGCAAAAGGTCCCCAAATGCGGAACCAGGGAAAGTGAGTCCAACAGAGGTAAATGCGGAGGAGGTTGAGAGCAGAAAACCTGTAATGTCAGAGACAGCCTCATCGGAAATAAAGAAGTACATCCATGACCTCATCGTCGAATTTAAATCTGAAATTCTAACTCAGGTGAAGCAAGATATAAGAAGATTAATAAAAGAAGTCCTGGGTAATCCTCAAGTAGACACAAATGAAAGAATAGAGGAACCCAGAGAAAGGAGAGAAGCCTTTGATGAAGAATATAAACAAAACCTAGAATATATGAAACAGATCCAAAGAGAAACCTGCCATTGAAACCTGGCAAAACCTTTTAACAGAAACTAAAGACAAACTTTCAAAACTTAAAGATAGATTTGTAAATTATGACCGTGAAAGGAAGGATCTTTTAAAAATAACAAGGAACCAGGAAGCAACAATACAAAAGGCTAGAAGATGACAAGAGGATTTATAACCTAAGAATAAAATATGTGAATGAAGATGCAGCAACAAATACAAATGAAATAAAAAGTCTATTCACAGAAATAATTAAGTAAAACTTCCCAAACATAGGTAACGGAAGTGAAGTTTAGATAAATGAGGCATATAGAACTCCAGCCAGCTACAACCCAAACAGATCTACACCCAGACATATAATAATCAGGATCCCAGAAATCCATCACAAGAACAGAATATTAAAAGTGGTCAGAGAAAAGAAACATTACCTACACAGGAAAACTCATCAAAATCACAGTGGACTTCTCAATGCAAACCATCAAATCAAGAAGAGCTTGGAGTGAAATCTTCCAAGCCCTGAAAGAAAATAACCACCAACCCAGAATGATGTACCCTGCAAAACTGTCTCTCAGAATTAATGGAGAGACAAGATATTTCCATGACAAAGAGGAACTGGGGGAGTTTGTGACCACCAATCCAACCCTGCAAATAATACTGAAGGACATTCTAGAGAGAGAGAACAAAATCACCAGGGTTCCAGGAATAATGGCAGAAAGGCCTCAAAGAAAGGGGCAGACAGTGGAATGAAGGAGAAAAGTAAACAAATAACAACAGAAAAACAGCATGGCAGAGATAAGACAGAGAAAAATGGTTATATCACTGTTTTATCTTGACTGATTTTATTTGAATCTGGTATGCTTGAGAGTGTCGAGTCTGAGAGTAGGGGCAACTACTCTGAAGATGACAGGATTCAATAGGATACCCATTCTGGTTTGATTGTTAACTGCCTTTAAAGTCCTATAATGTCTCCAATGTTTAGATTTCATTAATAATGTAAAGCAATGCTAAGTTTATATTATATTTGACAATATAGACAATTTTATTGAAAATAACAAGAGACATCATAGTGACTACCATATATCACCTAGTGTTGTGTTTTTGTATGTTCTTTTCATTTTGTGTTTCTCTAGGAATTGGAATTGCTGACTTGTTTTGATTTGTTTCTCCCTCTAATACAGAAAGGCTACGTATATGTGTAGAGACTTATACATGTGTAGAACTTCTAAGTAGTTTATGAGAATGGATTATAGTTATTATAAAGATAAAAAAAGGAAAAAGAGAGTATTCTAAAGGATATAACTGCATGTATGTTTGAGTGTGTGGAATTAATAACCACGTTGCTAAAGTTTTAGTTGGATGGATGAGCAAAACTGACTGCAGTCTCACTGTTTGGATGTCCACTTTGTGGACTTTACTTTTGTAACTTGAACAACTGCATCTAAGAGAAAAGTATGTAATTATCAACTAGTGACTTTTTACTGGTTACTATTTTTGGGTTTTTTTTTTGAGATTTTGTATTGTTTCTACCCTCTTTCTGTTTCAAAATTTTTTCTCAAATAAAAAAATTTTAAAAAAAAAAGCAAGAGGAGGAAAAGAAAGTGTACTTAAGTGTGTAGGATTGATAACCATTTTACTAAGTTTTTGCTGGATCAGTGAACAGAACTGTTTGCAGCCTCACTGTTTGAATGTCCACTTTGTGTGCTTTAATTTTGTAACTGGAACAACTATATCCAAGAAGATAATATGTAATGTATCGAATTAAAAAAAAGGAAAATCACTGTTTGTTAAGAAATACACATTAAAATATTTATCATGAAAATGCCATGACATATGTGACTTCTTCTAAAATGGTTCAAAATAATTATTTATGCATAGGGAGAGACAAGCAAATTGCAAAACAAGGGAACAAAATATTTAAAAATTGGTAAATATGGGTGCTATTTTATTCTTTATATAAGATGAATCAAAATACACCAGACTGAGCACAATACATTTTCATTCCGCTTATGTAAATTGCAAAACCAAATGGAGCTGTATTCTTGCAGCACGCATAACCCGGTGGTAAACCTCCAAAGGAAAGCAAGGAATCAACTGTCATAATAGGTATGTGGGCAGCATAATCTCATCATAGGATATTACAATAAGAGGATGGTTATCTCTGGTAGGAAGGGAGGAGATTACATAAGGAAGGAGGTGCTGGACTCTGGAGAATGCTAGCAGTATTCTATTTTGCATCCCGTATAAAGATTATCGTGGATCTTTGCTTTATCGGTATTAATATGAACTTTTACTTGATTTCTCTTATAAGAAAAAACCCAAAATATAAATGAATCAAAGAAAAAATAAAAGCTTATAGGAAACAGAAAGATGCATCTTTCCCAAATGGGAAGCTTATGAAGAGATATAGGACGGAGGGAGCGATGAGAGGATGAAAAAGAACTAAGACTAAGGAAAGGGTAAAGAAAGAGGCGAGCAAGAAGGAAAAATACCAAAGTGTAATTTGTGACCTGCCTTTGTGCTCTCACTATTCTGGCTGAACAGTGAGCTGTGTCTTACTCCAGGCGTCTTGTCAAGGCTAAGAGAGCAAGAGAGCTCTCCCTGATCCTTATCCTAGGGCAGGAGCCCACTCCTGCTCCAGCTGTCTGACTCATGCAGGCTGTTCCCTAACAGTTGTCACTAGAGGTGGTCCCAGTAATTACAGAAACAGGGAATTGATAGAGCAATAGGAGTAGAGTTCAGCCACACACCTGGAGGAAAGTCCAAAGCAAAAGTAGACAAGGATAGCAAAAGGATGAGATGAGACACCAGCAACCAAAGGCAGCACTGGTATACCTTAAGTCTTCATGTGTTGGTACTGGTGCCATCCTATTAGACTCTATCCTTAGCCATTTTATTGATACAGAGCCTCTCTAAGCTATTAAGCTGCCCACATTGGGTTCCAATTTACCATCCTTCTGCCTTAGTCACTCAAAAGCCCTAGGACTACAGGCCTATACCACCATTCTTTGCTTTAATTTCTATATTCATAGGAAATAGGAAGTATATAAGATAATGGATCTAAAACCAGGAGACCTGGCTGTTAACTGATAACAAAGTTAATTTTCACCCACCCTTTAGGCCTCAATTGATTGGTCTCTTGGGTCTATTATTTAGCTGTTTGAAAAGTTTTATCATGACATCAATAACTTCTTTTAAGAGTTGTTAAAATATGAGATCAACATATATTCACCAAGGCTTACTTTTTTCAAAAGATTAAAAATAAAAATCATTTCTTCAATGTCTAGATGAAAGATTGACCTTTGTCTACAGGAAGTTTGGGCTCACTGTTCTTCAATATTAAAAAAAAAATCCTGTGGGAAGACCTCACATAATTTAGCAGAGTTGGATATACAGAAATTGCCACTGGGGCAAACTGATAAAGGACAGTTACATCCAGGCATTCGCTCTGTTACACCGATACATGCAACATAAAGGGATTTTACTGTGAGGTAACAACATACAGAAGAAACTGGGCTGTTTCCGAAGACTGCTGTCTGACTAGCTCTGCATACAGAACTAATTGAAAAAGAGAGTTCAAACAAATCAAGTGAAGACATATTTTAATTTGTGCAAATGCATAGAGAAACCATGAAATTAATCTGTTCTGCATTGGGTGGTACCCAAATCCCTAAAATTTTAAGTAATATATGGCCAACATTTCTTTAAAATCATACAAACACAACAAACAGTTGGATGACAGGTGTTCTGCTTACTGACTAGTTTTGGAGCTATTTCCTGACTTCAGTGTAAAGCAGAAATTATGGATATTTGTTAAAATTCAATCCTCCCCTCAAGGAAGGGTGACAGATTTGTTCTGGTCCTAAAAATATTCCTATGTGCACTCAAGTCAAAGGGCAGCATCCAAGTTAATATGACACTCCATTTGGGGCCACTGTCCTCAGTTTCCCTGGAGCACAAAAATTAGTGCTCCTAGAAACTGACAATTTTTCCCCTGGAAGGGTTCATTTAGACACCTGTTTATGAAATCTTGAAAAACAGCTTACAAAAATACCCTGTGAATATTTGGGTCTTACACATTTGTGTTTTCACCTCTGAGGTGGTTTAGCTAGCGAGATATTATTCTGAATCCATAATGAAAACAAAAAGATTTTGCAAAATAATAATAATAATAATAATTGATGGATCTACAATTGTCTCCTACTGGATCCACAGGTTTTGGACCCTTCTACCTATAGTCACCTCAAAACATAGGAAGACATATCCCACTGCCACCTTTAAAGAAACCGAGAGCCAGGTCTGTAGTTTGAAAACCTTGGTCCGAGTGTTGTCTGTGTAACAAGCCTGGCCCTTGGAACAGATATCCCTTTCACACTTGTTACTTGCAAAGCACTGAACTAGACCTCGAGTTTGAGGAATAGGTCCATGTGTCCCTACCTGTACACATGTACTTAGTTCCTGAACACTGCTGCTTTGCAGTGTCTTTGAGAAGTAAAAGATATGCTATCTGATTTGAATCATTTGGGGGGTGATAATAAATTCAGTGTAAAAGAGCAAAAATGTAGAATGAAAAGGTTTCATTTAAAGAATAAAATTTATAGCTTCCTAAATGATTTTGAAATGCAGTACCTAAGTAAAGCACATTTTGGGACCCCAAAGATGCAGGTGTGTTATTGGTCACTTAAGTTACAAGGACACTTCTTGTGTAGTGATATTTTCCAGCCAACACAGGGGCAGCAAGTCTGTCTCCCAACTTCCATATTTTAAAGGGGGCATCTGTGGACGCAGTAGTTTTATAAAAGCTACTGTGTTTCTGATTTGCAAACTGCAGGGGAGGAGAGCAAGAAGTCAACAAGAAGCTAAGACCTCCAATGAGTCAGCATCATACAGAGGGTGACTGGGGGAGAGCCAGACACCAGCGCCTCTGGGTACATGGGCAGTGAGACAAGGAAAGTCAAGGTCCCCACCTTACCCTGCCTTATAAGCAACTGGCTGATTTGGAGAAACACAGGCTGTGATGGTAGCTAAGGAGGTAAAATACAACTGAATGCTTGTAATGTTTGGTGTTTCACTCTTTGAAGGCCTAAAACCAAGAGTCTAATCATCTGGTCAGCAGATGATGATATGCAGCGTAACATATGAAGGATCTCCTTCTGAAGCTGGAAGTCATTGTTAATTCCCTATTATACTGTTCCGAAATTTTGTATCATTTGCATTGCTTTGTTTGGTTGTGTTTTATTATGTTTTGTCTTGTTTGGTTTTATTATAGCTGATGACATGGGTAACTATCTCGAAGATAAGATATATTCTGGTTAGCCATTTTGGACTTACTACTATCTCAATTTGAAGTCCTATAGTGCATCCATTGTTTTGTTTTATTGCTCCTATTATGTTTCTGTTTGTTAGATTTTACTATGTCTGAAGGTATGGGCAGCTCTTCTGAAGACAACAAAAGGAATTATGGTAACCATTGTTGATTTCCTATTAGCTTGGTTTAAAATCCCGTACCACTTACACTGTCTTGTTTTGACTGGTTTCATTCTGTTTTATTTTGCTTGGTTTTATTTTCTCTAAAATAAAATTTAAAAAAATAAAAATAAAAGCTATGTTTCTAATTGTCAAGTACTGAGGTTAGCACCCTGGAGGGGCAGTTCCATTTTCTGTGCTACCATGGACCTCATTAATTCTCTCATTGTCTCAGTTTCCAGTGGATAAAGTAACATAACAACCTTAGTCTCTCAGGACCACTGTAAATATAGTCATAAGGTCTCTTAGGAATATGTCTTCTTACACTAATTGAGGCATCTTTGAATTTCAGTCATATTTTTTAAATGATAAACACACCATCCACGTGTTATTACTAGCTAATAATAATACTAAACTTCTAATGTGATAAGCAGTAAACCAGGTGTTTTTAAAACACCTTAATACTATTAAGGTTTAAGTATGTTAAGCAGTAGAGCAGCTGCTTTATAACACGATTGTCATGACAATATGTACCATTACCCACTTTTTAGTTATTAAGGAATAACTTTATTCCTTTAAAGTTAAGGAATAACTTTGCGGTTCAAAGGTATCAAGTGACTTTCCCAAGATCATAAAATTAATCATTCTGTAGACTGAATTCAAGCCTGGGCCTATAACATTCAAACTATAGAATTATTGCCACTTTATAAGTATTATTAAATCCTTTTGAGAAAACTGCAATTTATAAATTGCTTCTATAAAAGTTTTGAAAGATAAAATTACTGGGTCATCAATCTTGCCTAGTGATATAAACCTAATGATTAAAATTAATAAAGTCAGTAGTGCACTTGCTATGTGTGGCTAGCTAAGCCCATATGGTCCATATTTATAAAGTGTAAAAAGTCTGACTCAGCTTATCAAAACTATCAGTTATTTCAGGCAACCTAGACAATTCCATTAAAATGCTACTCAAATTGTTTATGTTTTTGTTTAAATTCTTCAAATAAAAACACAAGTTTAATTTTTTAATCTACCCCTATCTGGACCCAGATATGAAAAGGATTTCCAGAGTGTTTTCTATGTTTTCAAAGGTAGTGCAGTAATAAAGGGGGAGTGAAAGGGGAAGGTCTAAAGACCATTTTCAGCATTCTATAGACTCCAGCATATCACAGATATCTTCCAAATAAGGTAGACCCGGCTACTAAATAATCACAAATCCAAGCTTTTGACCAGAACATCCTCAAAACTCAGTGCAATAGTACTAATGGTCATTCTGATTTAAAAAGAAAGAAAGAGAGAAAGGAAGGAAGGAAGGAAGGAAGGAAGGAAGGAAGGAAGGAAGAGAGAAAAAAGAAAAGAAAAGAAAGAAAAGAAAGAAAAGAAAAGAAAAGAAAAGAAAAGAAAAGAGTGGGAATTTTGTGTGTTTTGGGTTAGTAAAAACGTTTCTAAAGCCATAATGGTTGCTTAACGTCACAAAGGCATAGTAACAGGATATTCGTGCTTATTGCAGTATTGTTATTATGGTACAAAAAGAGGGAAAAACAGCTAGGAATGACTAAACTCATCGCGCTTTATTCCTGCTGAATACTGCACAGCTGTAAGAAGGACAGGATAGATGTACTTCAAGATATAGAAAAAATGAGCAAATCTTTAAATATATACTTTTAAAGACATATGATCTGAAATGAGAATAACCAACAAGAGAAAGCAGACAGATACTTTTACTTTTTACTCTAAACTTTGCCATGGTTTAAATTTGAACAATGATCAGTCACTGTTTTTACAGTTGTTACAATGTCTTAATGTTAGGAAGCTGTTTGCCAAACTTTCCCCAACAGGGATTCCATGTCAAATCAGCAAGAGAAGTGATTCATGGAGGTCTCCCTGGGGTGGACATGGCTGCCCAGTGTGCACACGGGTCACACACATCCCTCTACCTGGCAGTGATCATCCATTCCTGAAGTATTTACACAGAGAGTTCCATTTCTCATTGCCAGAAATCTGCACTGTGTGATAACTCTTTTCTCTGGTCTTGAAAACACTGCAAGCTGGTAGCTAGGCAGTGTAAACACTGTGGAGGACCAACATGAAGACCTTCGGAGCCCTGGCATCTTCCTGGAACTTGGAAGTGGTCCTGCCCCTAATTAGAAACAGGCCTGCCTAAAAGGAAGGGGCTGTGAAAATGCAGCTATAAGGAGCCCAGCACTGCTGCGGTCCCCAGGGTCCCCAGGACAGCAAATGTGCACAGGACCTGCTGCATCAGCTGCAGAGTGGCACAGCTTTCTGCTCAACTCTTCAGTAGTGGCAGGACCGGCCCATACCATGAACAGACAATCCCAGAAGCTGCAGTGAGATGCATACCAGGAGTATCCAGAAAGTTCTACTAAATGTTGACAGGCTCCCTCTAAAAGAGGAGACCTGGCCTTCATTCTTAGGACATTCCTTATGTGATTCTAATGTGGCACTTTCCGAGCTCAAAAGGATTTTGCATGGCAGATTCCTATTCACAAGAAAAGCAGCTTAGCAGGACTTCTTTTCTCTCCTGTCTTATATTCAGCCTTAATCGTTCATTCCAAGTGTAATCAAAACATACAGTGAGACTGTTTTAGAAGTTTATTACAGTAAAAGACATATTGCTGTTCATCCCCTCAAAATACTCTGCTTCACTGCAAACATACTTATCACATCATTTCTGACACTTTCTGAAGCAGTTTTGGAGCTGCTCACTTGTGTGTTTATATGACCTCCCACGGTTGCCTCAATCTGCTGAATAGATTGAAGACCTTTACCTCTCATGGTCACTTTGACTTTGGGGAATAGCCAGAGGTCCGTCGCATGGTGCCAGACTTGGTAAATAAGGTAGACGAGGACACATTGTAAGGTTTTTCTGAGCTGCTTTTCCATTGGATGGCACTGAGCAACAGCATTGTTTTGTATTTGATTGTCACATCTTAAAAAGACACTCATAAAAGGTTTCCCGAATAGGTCTTTTACTGTATAATTTTAAATGTAAACATTCACCTTTTATGTAAGTGCATATCCACCTTTTGTGTGTCTGTTTCTCTGGAGTATAATCCTTTATGCATTTCGTGCTTTTGCAGCCCCAGTTTTGCCAGGAACTGGATAGATGTGGGTCTCTGCCAGTGTGCAGGTATTGGACTGGAGAAGCAGACTCCATCAAGTACAGGACAAGAAGCATGGGAGGAAGGAAGAAAAGACACAAACAGGGAGAACTTGAGGCCAAGCGTCTTGACAGTGCTGCTGAGACCCACTGTCCTATCCAAGGTGAGCAACCTTGAGCCTCTCTTGCTACACTCTGATGGCAGGGGAACTGAAGAGGGCCGTGTTGGAGGGAATAGGGGATTAGTGAGTATGTGGCAGCTAGAGTGTCCAAACATCCACACAAGCCTGTGTGCCAAGGCAAAGTGGAGAAATCCACCCAGTGGGGCTCTTCCAAGAGAAAGGAAGAAAGAAAAAATAGCAATAAAGGAGCATATGCATCTTAAAAACCCAATCTTCCTTATCTGTTGCCAGCTAGAGGTGCCTTTTCAGCATTTCAAACTTCAGACAATAAAATGGTCTTTCGGAAGCCTTAAACACGGGAGGATACACTTTTGCTTGTTCTTTAGAAAGAGTTGAGATCATGAACAGGAAGTTGCCTGTCCACAGAGAGCAGGTGGTTCAGCAGGTAGGCCCCATCTTGACCTGCAGGGTCACCGCAGGAGTCCCCATCCATGGTGGCACTGTCCACTCTGCCACTGGCACAGTGTGCTCCAAGCCTCTGTGTCAAGCTGTCTTCATTCAGTTGGCCCTAGCAGCACATGTTCCCCTTGGAGAGCCATCATTTCCTGTTACTTGTTACTTCTAGAAGCTCAGACACAATCGCTGTGTTAATTGGCCTTCCATCACTGTGACAAATTACCTGAGAGAAACAACTTAACAGGAGGGATGACTTATTTCAGCTCACAGTTTTAGACCATGGCTGGCTGGCTGGTTGGATTTCTCCATTGATGAGGTGAAAGCTATCATGATTCAACCACCTCTTACAGATCCCATCTCCCTAGTGGACCCAAAGCCTGCCCCTACACAAACACTATGACCACACCTGCTTACCCTGGCTTCGCACTACCAATTCTCCCCAGCTAGCTGCCTGTGCATAGCTGCCACCCTAAAAGCTCAAGCTGAAAACTCACACATCAAGTGTGCTGAACAAAGTTAATTTACACACTCTCATGTGAAATCCAGGAGTTTAAGCTGACTATCTACAGACTGTTTGTTGCCCGACTTTTGCCTGAGAAGGTACACATGACATCAGCAGAGTCTGCTTTGGACACTTCCACTTTCTTGATGTCTAGAGCTGTGTTACCTTCAACTATGACCAACACACAGTGGTACTGAGTACTTGAAAGAGGCATCTTCTCTCTGGGATCTGCTGTAACCTTTTGGATGTGCTGTAACATTGTTCAAAATTTTTTGAACTTTTTTCTAAGAAGAAAAAGAACATATCTTGTTGGCCAACCTTAAATTGATTACTTGTGAAAATCACAATTTCTTTAAGAGATCAGGTTGAATCAAATATTGTTTAGATGAGTTATTGCCTTCTTTTTATGGGTTTAATCTGGTTACTGGAAAATTTGAAATTACCTATGTGGCTTTCATTCTTTTTCTGCTGGGCAATGTTAGCCAAGACTTTTTCCTAACATACTAATGATGCCCAATACTTATTAAATAACTCTGCTTGGCACACTAACTATGTCCATACATAGACATAAGCTCTATGTTCCTTGGCCTCAACATTTAAATTTGCTGAGTCTCTTTTTATTTTTATTCTTTGACATCATAATAAAAATATCTACTCCATGGGACTTATAGTAAAGACTAAATAAGATAAGGCTGCCTAAAACAAAATTATCTGTTATTCCAAGATAACTTAAAGTTTATAAATGCTTGAAGATTAAGAAATGCAGAGTAATTGAATAATACGCTAATTATTAAGACAGTCCTATGACCAGAGAGCAGGTGGTAAATACTGAGGACAACTATTGTGAAAAAGAATGGAATTAATGCTCCAAAACTACCTTCATTAAAATACCATATGCTCAGAAAGTGAATCTTAGCAAAAAACAAAGTATTTGCCCAAATTGTAATGGAAAAATAGATTTCTTCCACAGTGTACTGAAATTACAGATACCTAATTATTTTATAGTCTAGATTTAGGCATTGATAGACTGTTTCTCCTTTAGGGTAAATAATCATTCAATTTACTAAAGTCTATTTTCATGTCAAGTCTAAAATGTCTTCAGACGGAAAAAAAAAGTACCATAGTAAGAGAAAAAAGTCAAGTTAACTCAGGAAAATGCAAATCAATTTAAGAAAATAACAGTCATTTTGACCAATGCTGCCAAGTAACCATATATTCTCACTAATAATAGTTAAAATGCTCAATTTTGGGTAGAAACAAAACCAAAAAAATCCTAGGTGTTCTGCTTTTCTCACCAACTAAGTTATTCAAACATAAGCGCTTAAAATGAATAATAATTCACTTAATTTGCAGCCTGGTGAATATCATATAGAATTCCGGGAAAGAGCTTTCAGTCTTATTTCATATTTCAAATTTAATCAAGCGAAACTCATTCTTAAGTAGCAACAAGCTCAAGCTCCTTTATAATTTGTCTTTTGCTGGGTGCCATGTTTCATGCTATAATCTCATCTACTCAGCAGGCTCAGGCAACGGGGTTGCAAGTTCAAGGCCAGCCCAGGCAACTTAGGGAAACCTTGTCTCAAAATAAAAATTTTAAGAAAGATTGGAGGTGCAACTCAGTGACAGACACAGCTCCCGCCTGAGATGTACAGGGACACGGCGTCCCTCCCCCAAATAGTCTGAATTTTGTGATAGAGACAGAAAGCTTTCTTTTTTTTCTTTGTCTTATCACTACATGCTTGTAATATATGGATTTTGCTCTGGAAGGGACCTTTTGGCAATATGTGGAGACATTTTTGATTGTCACATGAGGGGAAGAAGCTACTAGCATCTAGTGGATAAAGGATAGAAAAGTAAAAATTCCACAGGAGCCAGGCGTGGTGATGTGCACCTGTAATCCCAGCACGCTGGAAGTCGGAGGTAGGACGATCACAAATTAGAGTTCAAGTTGGACAACTTAAGGAGGCCTTGTCTAAAAACAAGAAAAAAGTTGCTCTAAAGACTGATAATATAGCTCGGTGCAAAGGTCCTGGGTTCAGTCTCTTATACAAAACAACAGCACAACAACAACAAAATTCCTATAGGGCCCTAGAACAGTTACCACAAAAAAGAATTATCTGTCCTTAAAGGTCACTAGTGTCACTGTTGAGGAAATTTTACTAAAAGAATAGGTGTCTATAAGATATTGTAGGAATTTCTGCTTATGTGCTTTGTGCAGTGCATGACAGAAAATGGAAAAATACTGGTCTTTGCCAGCTTACGGTGTCTATCAATACATGATGAGGAGGCTAAGGAAACAGGAACGTTTCTCTTGCAATGAATAAAATAACTCACTAGAGATAAACATAAATCGTTCAATTAATCTGTAAGAATTGATGGAGAAAAAGAGGAGGGACAATACTCCATTTAACTGGAGGGACAGTTATAAAAATTAAACACTTCCCTGATGCACTATATTCAGTATTTAATCAACCCATAGAGTCCAGGGTATCCTAAAAGGCTGCTATCACTGTCAGTCAGAATGTGCCAGTTTGAATGGGTAAAGAATCACCTAGTAGATTAGTAACACACTGCTCTACATATGTCTGTGGATGATTGACATGTAGGCCAGCAAATGGAGGGGAGGAGATACACTCAGGGTAGGGACTGTACCAACCAATAGGCTAGAAGTCTGGGTGAAAGGGAAAGACAGAGTGTGTCAGCCTCTGAAGGGCTCTGGCCCTTTCGTTCTCCTTTGGACATTGGTCTCCAGTTTTTTCAGCCTTTCTTCACACACTCACACCAGCATCTCTCCAGTGAGCTTCCAGACCTTCAACCTTGGCCTGGGCTTGCATCCTTGGGCCTCAAGCTGTGGCTTCCCTCTTCTTGGGCTGAGCAGCTACTGGAACTCTCCAGCTCTCCAGCACAGATGGCCACTGTGGAAACTCTAGTCTCTGGTCCTGTTAGTCCATCTAATAAATCCTTTTGTATAATCATACATCTATTTTCTATTGATTCTGTTCCTACAGAAAGCCTTAAAACAGATGTCCTAGGAGGTTGAGAGGATATATATGGAGGAAATTCTTTTGTTACCACCAGCAATCTGTCTATAGATCACCCTTGATGAAGTATCTCTGGAGTTAAAATCTAGAAGGGATTTGAGCCTTGAAAAAACTAGCTGTGCAATTAGCAAAGGACAAACCAAGATTTGAATCAGGACCTGTCTGAGGAGAGTCTGTTAATCTTCCAAACCTTATTGTTTCTCAAATGTAAAATGGAGATGGTAACACGCATTCAGTGAGGTGGTTGCCGAGGTTGTGTGTGATCATGCGGGCAGATTGTCTAGCATGATGGCCATACTGCAGCAGTTACTCATTAAATGCCAGTTGTTTCAATTCTTAATTCCCCTAATGGTGTTTTCTTTTTAACTACAGCTATGCAATCATGGTTAGGTGAGATGAAAGAGA
This sequence comes from Hydrochoerus hydrochaeris, assembly GCA_004027455.1. NCBI lineage: Eukaryota > Metazoa > Chordata > Mammalia > Rodentia > Hydrochaeridae > Hydrochoerus > Hydrochoerus hydrochaeris. The sequence goes on from PVLA01004481.1 coordinate 48,457, forward strand.
AGGCTTCCTGGTGGTATTATGAAAATGTTGATTAAAAAAAAACAAACTCAAAACAAACAAATAAACCCTTTACTCTAAAAGATTGTTATAAGAGAAAGAAATTGTAGAAGAATCTGGAAGCCTGGTTACAATACTGATGACTGACGGAGTATTCTCTATTGAAAAAAGATGTCACTCAAGAACGCAAATGATTTATGTCATTTAAATAAAATAAAACATGACCTGGAATTTAAGCAAGAACTGATACCTACTCTAAGCAGAAATCAAGAGTTGGTGACTGATGTCCTTAGATCAAAATCATCTGGTAAAATCATATAGATTTTATATTACAACCACAGATATTCAAAGAGTTTGAACCATGGACCTTGATTTAACAATTAGTAAGTAGAGATTTTTTGATTGGAAATATCTTAAAATGTTTCACAGAAATCCTTATCAATTTTTTTTTTTTTTTTTGTACCTGGGATTGAACTCACAGCCTCACACTTGCCGGGCAGGCACTTATGCCACTGACCTAAATCCTGGGCCCCTTATCAATCTCTGTAGTACTATCAACAACAGATTTCTATGGTTTTCAACATTTTCATTTTCAAGTATTTTTTCAAGTCCACATTTTAATTCTTTGTCTCCATTTTAGAAGATAAATAGGCATATATTACTATTTCCACTTTATTGGTATGCATATGGAAACTATATGATTAGCTTGAAAAACTTCACTCCAAATCAGTAGCAAAATTGGCTCTACATTCTGGCCTTCTTTTCATATAATAGCTCTTTCTCATCTTATCTATAATTGTACTTAACAAGTACTTTTGAGCATCTAGTCAACCAAGGTAAGGAAATCAGTCTGCCTCAAATATGTACAACCCAATATGTATATAATTACATGGGAGTGACATTGAACACAAGAACAGTACAAAAATATGCTCTGTGTACTGGAAAGATTGAGAGATCATCAGGTAGGCAGGAAAAAAGGAGGTAGCATTCCAAGTAGGCATTTATATGAAAGTAGTATTTCAACAGAAAGCTCAGAGAAAGGAGATCTGAAAACTGAAGAGCACAGAATACTTGCAGGCAATTTTAGGGATCACATAGTAAAAATGTGGCTGGAGTGTGGGTACCATATATCCAGGAAAAACAGTAGATTAAGATGGAAATTGAGGTTGAGTCCATACTGTAGAAGCATTTGAAGCCTGGGTTTCTATTTAATGGTGCAAATGTTGTAGAAACTTGATAAAACAAGGGAGATCAGTTTGAATTTCTGTGGCACTCTTAGCAGTGGGATAGTCCTGCCAATCTCTCACACTGAATTCTGCATGCAGTTCTTTATATGTTGGCTTGTGCCAATCTGTAAACTCTTCATGAATAAAAATTGTGCCCTGATCATCATTAAATATCAGCAGCAAGATTATTATACAAATCATACAGAAAGCATTCCCATAAGAGTTTTCAGAATTAACAAATAAATATGAATGAACTATTGAGTTAATAGCGGAGCTAAGAAGCTGGGCTGGCTGTGGAAGGAAAGAGTATAAATATAGGAAATAAAGTGGAAGGAAACCAACTGGTCCAGTTTGATTAGATAAGAAGCAGTGGAAAAGGATAAGCAGACATGATTTTGGGGCTTAGCTTCAGGGTAACTGGGAGTATGATGGTAACCAAAAGCAGGGAAGTTAGGAGACAGAGCTGACTTGTGGTAGGGGTTTAGAAGGATGAAGAGGACATCAGTAGAATTTCATAGACATGGCTGAAGAGTCCCAGCTGCATGGCTGTGTTACATTGCAAATGTAAGCCAGAGTGAACGCTTTGGCAGATACACTCTAGGGTACATTTCATGTTCTTTCAACCAAGTGTGGTTGCATAAAAATTCTCATTTGTTAAAAGATGAAGTTTGAAAGATCTTAATAATTAATTGTATCAATAGTGGAACCTCAAGGAGAACACCAGGAATCAAGCTACTGACTCAAGAAATGATGGTAATTCATCCTTTTTTTTTTTTTTATCGGTACCAGGGATTGAACTCACAACAGCATGCTTGCAAGGCAGGTGCTTATGCCACTGAGCTAAATCCTCAGCCCCTGGTAATTCAACTTTGTTCAAGTCCAATAGTGCACAGTGGGTGACTGCCTAAAGAACACTTGTCAATAGAGGAAATACTAGAGAAGAGGCATAATTAGATGGCACTGAGCATAGCACCTAAAACACACTCAAGTGAAGTTTCTCAGTTCTTGCAAGAATGAGTGGGTTATTTAGTGTATCAGTTAATAATTGTAGACTCAGAAAAGTCTACAGGTTACAAAATTACCAGTCCCCATAAGCAATGTAATCACTATGTACTGAAATTATGTACTAATAAAAGTTGAAAATCATTTGATCTATGCATTTGCATTTGATATATTCTATATAGATCATTTTTAAAATATTTCTAGACAAGAAACATGACAAGTAAGTGTTGTTTTATTTCCAGGTATTTTACAGTAGTTCACCTTAAGACTGGAAAAACCATGTACCAGTATGAATTCTCTGTGATGGATATGATTATTATATATATCTAAAATGTACTAATAAAATCTAATTTAAAAAAGACTGGAGCAATTAACTTCATTTGTCAAAGAACTGAGCAAAAGATAAGTTTGATGAAGACTGGGTCAAGAAGTAAATAGATCATTTTTATAAAAATATCACACAGATGGACACTCCCATGCACCCATAAATTCACGTACATATACATGTAAATTGAGGCCAAGTTCAAAGCCAAGACTGCAAAGCAAAAACCAGAACCAAAGGTCAAAGCCATCATGGGATGCCATATAACACTTAGAACTAGCAAGGCAGACAGAAGAGGTTGGAGAAATAACCACTGTGGAACACACTCATCATCACCGCTAATGGTGTTCTCGGCCACTTGGGTGGGCTGGCTAGGTACCTGCAAATGAACCAAAAGAGAACAGATGGAATTATCCTAGTACAAAGTACAATGTTAGTAGAGGAAATTTCTTATAAGCAAATGTATAGAATTTCCATCTTTGAAAAATACCACCTGCAACTTTACATAGAAGTTTATTTCCTTAATTTGTCTCCTTTTGTATAAACATAGACCTAGAGATTTTTGAACTTTTGAAAATGTAGTGTATTCAAACATGCTTCAATGATTATGTGTTAATTTGAAAAGTTCTAGTAAGAGTCAAAATGTACAGAGGTAATTTAGCATTAACAATTGCAGTATGATGGAAATTTTCATTTCTTTGGATGAAATGCTCATAAATGGTGTTTATACAATTAAAGATTCCAAATAACAGAATGCATAGCTGTGATTACACATATTGTGCATATCAATCGTATCTCAACTCAATTTTCTTGTACTTTTGTACCATTAGACATGGGTATGATCTCTGCAGAATTCTTGGCTGGTGAGTAATCTGATCACTTTCAACAACTTTAAAATTCAACTACTTAGCAGACATACAGCTTTATTAAAGATTATGAAACAACCAAATGAAGGAAGGCATGTGTATCATTCAATGGTAAGATGGCATTTCTACATAATAAAAAATCCATGCAGCTATTTGGATTTTATGAAAATGCTATAAAAGTATAGGGATAAAGGAAAGAGGTAGATAAAAAGAAATCATGGAATGTGAGAAAATTAGCCTTTGGAATTTTAAAAAGTTCTTAAAAGTGGGGTGTTGGGTTGCAGATGGTAAAGCTGGGATGGTGAAATATTGATCCTGGCATGAACATTTGAAGCAAGCTGCACTATAAAGAATATGATGGAGATGATCAAAATATTTAGTCAAAGTGATATTTTACTAAATCAGAATTTCAGATATCAGTGATTTCTAATCTGGAAATTAAAATCTAATCTGGAGAGAGAAGACAAGATGGCTGATCAGTGAGCAACAAAATACAAAGCCTCCTGGGAGAAACAACTCATTTGCCAGAATACAACACACTGCAGAGATCCAGACAGAGGGAGATGGATCCTCTTGACACAGGAAGAAACTAAAACATAAAAAAGCTCATCAAATACTTCAGGACTACAACTGAAACAGCTAAAAATTATGGGACACAGCATTTTCATTCACGGCAACCCACCAAGTTTACAAAGGCCTGAATCTGTACTGGTAGGCAGAGCCACCCAAACTCGTTCCCGCCGCCACTCACAGGAAGCACAGCAGTGCTGAAGTTGGGGGTTGGTGAGCCCAACGGAGAACAGAGCCGGTGACGGGACCTTCATTAATCCACAGTCAGTGCTGGGAATGAGACCCCCCCCACAAGGGAAGGGCACAACCAAATGGGCGACATGTTGAAATCGGGCTGGAGGAGCCTGAACTGGGAGCAAGAGTCACTTCAGTTGGTTGCTCCCTCCCCAGAGCAGATTCATGGGATTCGCTTGCACTGGGCCACGCCCCTGGCTGGGACCCAATGAGCCATCCCAAATCAATTCCCTGTGCCTAGCAAGCCCTAACTGGGTGAAGGCACCTGAAGTTTGGCTGGCCCAGTGGGGAGGAGCAGGCAGACACAGCCACTGCTTACACCTCAGTGACAAGAGCAGGCAGGAGCAGATGGAGTTCCCTCACCAGCGTGCTTTGGAGGAAACGTGGCCAACAGGGAAGGGGCTGGGACCTGCACTGTTACCCTTGTGGAGGAAGCCAGGGCCATGACAAGAGAGAGAGGCAGGAGGAGGCCCCCAGCCCAGAACCCTGAGCCCTGATCCAGGAGAATGAAAAACAAGGGAGACTGAGGGCAGCAAACACACATCAGACATGGCTTCAATGGACATTAAGAGATATCTTTGGGACCTTGTAGATGAGCTCAAAACTGAAATATTAAATCAGGTAAAGCAAGATATGAGTAGAGTAATAAAAGAAATGCTCTCAGGAAGCATCTCTCAGGAAGACATAGACAGAAGAAGGGAGGAACACAAAAAAAGGAGAGAAACATTTGATAAAGAATATAAAAAAATATAGAATACATGAAGCAGGTTCCAAGAGACTACCAGGAAATTAAAAACTCCATTGAAAGCTGGCAAAACTCCTTAAAGAAACTAAGGATAGACTATCAAAACTTGAAGACAAGTTTGTGATCATGAAAGGAAAGATCTCTTAAAAATAACAAGGAAACAGGCAGTAACAGTACAAAGGCTAGAAGATGACAAGAGAATCTACAATTTAAGAATAAGAAATGTGAACCAAGATGCAGGAATATATATAGGTGAATTACAACAGCTATTCACAGAAATAATTAAGGAAAACTTCCCAAGCATGGGAAAAGAAAATGACATTTGGTTATGTGAGGCATACCGAACTCCAGCCACCTACAACCAAAACAGATCTACACCCAGACATATAATAATCAAGACATATAATAATCAGAAATTCAATATAAAAACAGAATATTAAAAGTTATCAGAGAAAAGAAAAAGATTACCTATAAAGGAAAGCCCATCAGAATCAAGGCTGACTTCTCGACACAGACCATCAGATCAAGAAGAGCTTGGAGGTCTTCCAAGCCCTGAAAGAAAATAACCTCCAGCCCAGATTGATGTACCCTGCAAAACTGTCACTAGAAATTAATGGAGAAACAAGATGCTTCCATGACAAAGAGGAACTGGGGGAGTTTGTGACCACCAACCCAACCCTACAGAGAATACTGAAGGACATTCTAGAGAGAGAGAAAAAAAATGCCAGGATTTTAGGAACAGTGGCAGAAAGGGGCAGGCAGTAGAATGAAAGAGAAAACTAGACAAAGGCAGAAAAATAGCATAGCAGAAATGAGGCAGAGAAGGATAACTAGAAACTCTAACATAGATGGCCTTAATACACTATATTGTTGATGGTGCAACAGGATTTAGAACCCACATTGCTCACGCTACTCTGCTTAGATGTATTATATTCTGTTCCAGTCATTCTACCTGTACTAGATTTGAGGGCACAAACAGTAATCCTGAAAATGACAGGATATAGTACGATAATCATCCTTAATTTCCTATTAACTTAATCTAAAGCTCTGTAAAACCTACACTGTTTTACCATGACTGATCATAATCGAATCTGGTTTGTTCAATCACTGTTTTGTATTGATAGACTTTATTCAAAGCTGTTATGATTGATAATATCAAGTCTGAGAGTACAGGCAACTGCACTTAAGATGACAAGATCCACTACAATATCCACTCTGGTTTGATTATTACCTACCTTTGAAGTTTTATACTGTCTACAATGTTTTATTTTTACTAATATTGTTATTTACTACTTTACTCAATTATACTGCTATATTCAATTATGCCTGATGATATAGACATTCTATTGAAGATAATAAGAAACAACACAGTAATCATTATAGAAAAAAAATCTAATCTGGATATAGAACCTAACCAAGAATCAAGCAATTAATTAAACACCCCTGAGGTTTGTGTTCTTCTTTTGTGTTACAAAAAAGAAAGAAGCTGATGTCTAAGATGCAGTCCATGATCCAGGTGTGGTGAGCACTATCATCTGCAGTGAAAAATGACTGTGCTACTGCTCCTGTATTGCCTGATCCAAAGGGGAACACTTCCCTTCAAAAAAGAAGCTGTCCATTGTTGCCATTTTATTTCCTAACACTTGGAATTTTCAGTAAAGGTCTAATCAAGGAGTTACCAGCTGTCATAGCATCTGAGTTGCTGAAGATAATCATCAAAGGCTTAATGATGTTGTTGTATGTGCACGTGTAACATTTGCTGGGGGCCTGGTTCCCAAGCAAAAACTGTGAACAGCTGTCTCTTTTGAGTTTAGGTTCTTATGGTTGGGGGAATATGCTATCACAAACCAGATCAGATGAATTAACTTCTAAAATAAAAAAGAATTATCCTCTGTAGTTACACAAAACAAATGCATAGTTTTAAACAAACCAACTGCTGGAGACAAAAAGAATCTTACTCTAAACATGCAAGTGTGTGTGTGTGTGTCTGTCTGTCTGTCTGCACAACAAAGGAAAGGAGGAAGGAAGAGAGAGAAGGAGAAAATGAGGGAAGAAAATATCTGTCTCTGGTTTTAAGCAATTTGATCGTGTGATGTACTTTGATGTAATTTTCTTCATGTTCCTTTTGCTTGGGATTTGTTGCTATTTTTATATCTGTGAATTTATACTTTTTAGCACATTTCAAAATTCTAATTATTTTTTCAAATATATATTTTCTTGCTTCCCTTATCCTATATCTTTTCCTACGAGACACCACAATTGCTTGTATGTTTGTCCATTCAACGTGCTCCGTGGTCTTCTGCTGGACTTCCCTTCTTTTTGTCAGTCTTTCTCATTGGGTGGTATTTTAAATCGTTTCTATTGCTATGTGTTCAAATTTGTTATTCCTTTCCTCTGTAATGCCTGCTCTGCATAGTGGTTAATCTCATCTGTAATTTGTTATTCCTTTCCTCTGTAATGCCTGCTCTGCATAGTGGTTAATCTCATCCAGTGTATTTTTCATCTCAGATACTGTGTTTTTTATCTTTAGACATTTGATTTCAGTACTTTTCATTAACATGTTCAATCTTCTAGTTTCTTGAATATATGGAATAGAATAATGATAATTTTTAAATATCTTTGTCTATTAATTCTACATCTTTGTCATTTTGAGACCATTTTTCGGTTTGACTTTTTTTTTGTCCTCACTGTTAGTAGTATTTGACTGCTTCTCTCCATGCCTATCAATTTTTTATTGAATGCCAAATATTTTGAACTTGACCTTGTTGAGTGCTGTACATTTTGTATCCCTGTAAGTGTTCTTGAGTTTTATTCTATGACACAGCTTAATTAATGAAAATGGTTTGAGTCTTTCAAATACTGCTTTTCAGCTTAGTTGGGTGGAATAAGAGTTTTTAGGTTCTATTTTCCCTGGTACTCAAGCAAGACCCTTCTTACTACTCTAACTGATGCCCCATATATTATGAGACTTTTCCATTCTGACTTTTGGGAACCTGTTCAAGTACTGTTCTAACCAATCCACTCAAGTGTCTCTTCTCCATCTTAGAGCACTTTCTTCTTGTTAGAGCTGAATATTAGGGAAACTTTCTGCAGATCTCTGTACAGCTCTCTATTTTTTTCAGATTCTGTCCTGCCAACTCTGGCTGCCTTATCTCTCCCAAACTGTCTCAACACAAAACAGTAGGTCCATTTCTCCAAGATCATATACAATAAGGAATAGAATCAAGTTGTAACCATGGTACCACAACCTTGTATTTGTCTGAATTTTAATATAGTACATGAAGTAATATGGCGGATACTGATGGTTGTTTTCCAAGCATCTGTTCTTCCACTTTTCCCTTGTGAATGGAACATAAACTTTAGTAACCTATTAGCCATCTTCCAAGAAAGAATTTGGGGTGACCATCTGCAGCTGTCTGAAGTAACACCTGACTGATTTAAGCCAATCATGCTGATGTAGCCCTTTTCAAATGACTGGTTATAAAACAAGTATGCAACCCATCCTGATCAATGACATGCCAAGGAAAACTTGTTGTAGGGCATATTGTATAAAATTGTAATTTTAGAAGCTGCTCAGGCAGCTCAATAAGCCTGAGCATAAAAAGAACATGATGTGAAAGGAAAAGCAGACAGACAGAAAAGAAAGAAACCTGGGCCTCTGAATGATATTGCTAAACCCTGCAGCCAAGCCTTAAAATATCCTCTATCTCTTCACTTCTTCTTATGTGGAATAATAAAATCTCTTATTCTTTGAGAAATTCTAACTTGGTTGTTGCTGTTACCTGCAACCAAGAACATGCTAAACTGGTGATTTTCTTGTATTACCTAGTTCAACCTTGGTTAGAAGTTCTATGAGACCGACATTGGGTCCACCTTTCAGCAAATGGCTTAAAAACTGGTCCATCACTTCCATGAGTTCATAAAATTAGACATACTGAGAGTAGATTCAAATCCATGAGTCAAATCATATGCCAAATTCTGCATTAGAATTTTTTCAAAAAATGATGCCAATTCAGTTCACATGTGATCATTAAAGCTACATTGTTGCCACTATTTTAGCTATGGCTGTAGTGAAAATCAGTGGCTTTTTCTCTTTTCTGCAGGCCTTAGACAGAGTCCTTCAGTGCAAAATTCACATCTCCTGATATTCAGCAACCAAATCTGTCGTTAGGATTTCTTGAAAGGTAAGGGAACACAAGTATTTCTCACTCGGAGAAAGCACTTCCTAACGGGAAGAGACTACAGAAAACCAAACGTGAAGTGCTTTAAGAATGACCAGTTCTCTGACACAGGAACCTTAAAATAGATGCCAGGTGGATGCATAGTAAACATGTGTCATTGACCTAGTGGGTAAGTGGGCAAAAGAATCCATTCTTAACACGGTAAGACTTCATAAAGCTCACATATTTCCTATGGGTAATCCATTAGGTTTATCATCTGTTGCATAAATGAAATCCAAGTAACTTGCAACTTCTCTAGAGAAAGATGTTCAAGTGGCACAATGTGGATATTGGCATTTTATAGTTTCTTGATTCTTTCAATCTGTAAATACTAAGTTTCTGCTTTGTGCTATCACTTCACTAGCGTTCTCTAAATGCAAACCAATAAAATTGTACTATGTATTATTTTCTCGAAGATTTTAAAACTTATTTGTCAGATGTGTTTAAGATGTTAAGCAAAGCACATGGCTATTCAATAGAACAAAATTAGGAGCAAAATTAGGGTAAACCAGTATGTTGGAAAGAGAATGTGTCCTTTTTCTCACACTTTTTAAGAAATAGTCTCCAGACAAACAAACAATTTGGTAGTTGCTGCTTTTATTTTTATAATTTGCCAAAAATCTCTTTGGAACAAAAACTTCTTGATAAATACCACCCTAAGGTGATCAAAATAGGAGACATGATCTTGACCAAAGTAAAACGGTGGAGGAAACCATATGTGACAATGACCTTACATTTTGTTTAGATCAAGGTTGTCTAACTAGGGATTCAGAAATCTCAAGAAGAGTCCTCACCAGCTGACAGGGAAGTGTGTGAGTCTGTACAGAAAAAAATGACATCTTTAGTTTCACTGATTTTATCTGAAGTAAAGCATTTTCCTCAGTGAACAGTGGAGTTGTGAGGAGTTTCTAGGGTGTTGTCTCCACCCTTTCCTATCACACTGCAGCTGCACAGATGCCTCCGAGCTGTGTGTGCCCATCCTACCTCAGAATGGCAACCTCCTGAGAGCTCTTGTTTTTTAGTAAATGAAGAAAGACACAAAAATTACTATCCAACAAATCTAGTATTTTTTACATAATCAAGACTGTATTTCAATATAGTTGACTTTCTTTATCCTATGTATTTTATTTTATAAATTTATAAACACTAGCCGAACTATCAAGGGATCCATTTACCAGGCTGCCAGAGGGCCAACAGTATAAACAAGATTAAGAATCTCTGTCTCTGTGTCTTTTTGGAGTTTAGTGGATGTTTTGCTTTTGGTTTAACAGATTCCCATCAGAGCTATGAGTGTCTTGTTGTGTCCCTCATTAGAGGTTTGGATTTCCAAGATGTAAAAGATTGGCTACATAAAAGGGTATCAGTAGTGTTGAGCAGAACAGAATTGGTCCTCAAATTAATTTTTAATTGATTTAAATTAATTCCTAAAGTTTTCCTCTCATATATCCTTTGGACTTTTATTCCTATTCCACATATGAAAGAAAACCAGTCCCAACTCTCTCTCTGGCAGAAGTGTCCAACTATAATGCATGAACTCATCAAGCCTTGGGTCTGGAATGTATTTTATGGGTTTTAGGAGTTTCTACACTGGAAATGAGCTTCTTCCTGCCATAAGAAGAGGTATAATTTCCTTTTACTTTCCTTTTTTACCTTAAACTCCCTAAGCACAATTTAACCTCAATGAACTCAGTTCTTAAAGATCAGACGCTTGCTCTTTGAAGATCAGACTCTTCAAAGTTACAGTTCTTTTATCTACATAGTAAGTTAATTCATATTATGTAAACACCTTTTAAAACATGCATAAAAATCTTTTTGCCAAGGCATATAAGTTTGCATTACTTCTTTAAATTATGTGTGTCTGTTCCAACATTAAATGTAAGGTGCGTTTCATTTCAAAGAAATAACATCATCAAATGACTGCTGGCCATTGAAACTCAGATGGCCAAATCAGTTTGCTCTATCCATGGTGTTACTGGGAAAAGATGGATAAAATTAAGTATAAGAAAGAATATTAAAAAGAGGTGGCTATTATACTACTTTATTTTGTGTGATTTGGGGAACAGAATTCTAAGGTGACACAGTGAGAAAGAATTTTCTAAGTGTGGAATGTTTTAAATTTATGACTTTGTTTAAATTCTCCCATTACAAACAGCCCCTGGGCATATGTACACATTGAAGAAAACAAACAAAAAAAAAACCTCACCATGAACAGCAGCCTCATAGGGAGCATGGTCAACTGTGCAATTTTCAGCCAGAACCTTGGAATTCCAAATCGGACCTTAACCATTTCTGTGTATGTTCATTTGTCCCTCTGGTCATTTGAACACATGTTCTTTAAGGACTCATTAGAAAGAAAAGAGTTTTCCCACCAAAATTCCTACTGTCCTTTTTGTTCTTCACATGGTAAGTCACATGAACCTTACCACAGAGAAACAGTGCTCTTTCAAGTATTTAACGCTTAAAATAAATAGACGGTTTCAGCCTCAAGCGAGTTTCACAGCAGATAGGTTCTGGAAACACTTCTTCCAATGAGATGCACTGTTTCATTCACGTAAGTTTTCTAACCATATTTAGACAACATTTTTGGTAACACTAGCACTTTGCCTTGATTTATAGGTATTTTGATCACACGTATTATCAGACATCCAGTATGAGCATAGGAGAAGATTCACAACTCAAGTTTCCAGGATATATTAATGATACCAGTCTGGGTGTTTCCTAACATGAATGTGTAAAACAAAACAGAAAAATCCCTTGCTATTTTTAAATCCTACCTACAGACCCTACTAGAGACATTATGATTCGGAGATGTGTGGTGTGTATGTGTGTGTGTGTGTGTGTGTGTGTGTGTGTCTATGGCTTAGTGTTCCCTCAGAAAACAAAAGGTAGGGCTTGTCTCAAAACTTCCTGGGCCGGATGGAGGAGTGTCTCACATTGGATTTAGCAAGACTGTGACATCTGAGATGCTAATGACACACAGTGACAATGGAAGGTGTGGAGCTTCAGAGATTCAGCTGCAGTAACGTGTGCACACTTAATTTATCTGGAATGTGGCTGTGGTTGTTACCATGAAATTCTCTTAGGATGAGAAATTTCCACAACGGCACTCTTAACGTTTACAGATGATTTCACATCTTGAGAAGAAGGGTAGAAAAAAAAAAAAAAGACCAAGGATTTTTTTTTTCAAAATAAGAACTAAACTAATGATATTGAGAAAAATTGGGACCAATGGTAGACTTTTGAAAGAGAAAAAGCTGAATATTTTAATGAGACTCTTGTAGCATGAAAAATGTTGCTATGAGTAAAAGCTCACAGACAAACAAAATTAAGTCTTCACTAACCAATTAAGCTAACTAGATGTGTTGTAACCCAAACATTCTCAGTGAAATACTACTTGCCATCTTTTCAAAAGCCTTCATCCAGGTTTGTGATCTCTTCCTTTCAGGTCAATGGAACTACCATTTGTTCGTGTATTAAATTAAGGATGGGTTTTTGTTTTTCCACACATATGAAGATACTAACAATATAACTTTGAAATATCTCCTAGGGAAAAGTAAGTCATCTGTTTTTACAGACACACAAAAAATGCAAGTTTAGGGTAAGTGGCTGTGGCCTGGCAAGCCGAGGCCGCCCCAGGGTGAGAACCATATCAGCGTTTCCTGAGACACGCGATGCGCCATGTTGGACCTTGGGGTGCTGGGAAAATTCACCCCTCTGGTGGGCGGCTGTGAGCCTACCGGGGTGCAGGCTAAGAATCTACATCCATCCATCCATCCATCCATCCATCCATTCCCCACCCCCACAAGTGAGAGCAGGGATCTGAGCATGTCTTGCAAGTTTGAGCATATGCAATATAGCAAAATAAGGGGGATTTTCTTCTGCCATCTCTTTGACGGTAAATATTTTTATCTCTGTTTTGCTCTGTTTTGATCAATGGTATTGCTCTATTCAATATTCTGTTCTTGTAATTTCAGTATTTCCTTCAGTATTTCTCTGCCTGATCAAAGAAACAACGATTGTGAAGAAAACCAGATGTACTATTGTGCCTATTGCTGTTGTCCAGGTGGCCTGCTGTGAGGTTCTGTGCCAATTTCACTGCACTGCCTCAGTTGGTTATGTCCTGTCTTTTTCTGCTGTATTTTACTACCTTCAAAATAAAATAAGTAAATAAAAAAATAATAATAAATAAGAAAAAATTTTAAAAAGTAAATAACAACAACAAAACAGATCAGTAAGGTACTGAGCAACCTGAAACATGATTTAACTAAACAGATAATGGACTTAAAAAGCAAAAGGAGGAAAAGCAAGTGCTCTAAAGGATATAACTGCATGTATATTTAAAGGTGTAGGATTAATAATTATGTTGTTAAGTTTTTGTTAAATCAGAGAATGGAGCTGTTTGCAGCTTCACTGTTTGAATGTCCACTTTGTATGCTTTGATTTTGTAACTTGAACAACTACATCCAGGAAGACAGTATGTAATGTATCAACTAGTGATTTCTTACTGTCCATTTTTTTTGAAATTCTGTTGATTTTGCCCCTTTTTTTCTGTTTTGCTTTATTTTTTCCCCTCTCTTTAAATAAAATTTTTTTTAAATGCAAGTTTAAAAATAAGATCAAATATACTCTAGGCTTGATATATGATGTGACATCAAATCTGTCTAAAGTTCAGGAAAAAAATTTAAGGTTATTTCAAAATGATAAATCCAAGACTTATGCTGTTAGAAAAATAAGAGTTTACAAAGCAAGAAAAAAACCCTTACTATTTTAACCTTTCTCTTTCCAAACTTGTAAGTAATCTCATTGCAATTCAGTTGTAGATATTCCAAAACAGAAGTAAATCAGCAATAAATCAGAAATCAAAACTTAAGAAAGTTACTTAATTTCTCCAATCTTGCCTTTTTACTATAAAGCAGAGTTAGTGACACCTCCTAAATGAAGTCATGTGAGAATTTTAAAAGTGCCCATGAAGTGCACAGCAGCACTCCTTGAGCTCGGTAACGGATAACTTCACTTACAATAACATATCTTATCTTACTACTATTTTAGTGAAGATAACTTACAAATATATGTGAAATACAATATAAATAAGGAAATATACAAGTAAATCAGAGGAAGCACAAGGGTAGGAAAAATAACATGAAACTGATAAAGAAGTAGATACACAAAAAGTATAATGCTTCGTTTTTCTTGCACTCATTTGACAAAGATTTACTAAATTCCTACTTTGTTATTGTCTCAAAGCCATGGACTCATCCATGAAACATATAGTCCTATAAATCTGGTAAAAATGAGAGACATAAAATATAATATTAAGGCATTTTCCTCACATTTTTTGATATGTTTTGCTCCAATCACAGATATAACAGTATGATGCCTTAGAAGGAATTTTAACTATTTGTCAAGTTGCAATAAATCTTTCATGCTACCAGAAGTGTACAACAGGCACGTTAGCACATGCCTGTAGACCTAGCACTGGAAAGGCTGAAACAGGAAGTTCCCTGTGAGTTCAAGGTCAACCTAAGCTGCATTGTGAGTTCAAGGCCAGCCTAAAATGCATAGCAATATTCTGTCTGATTAAAAAAAAAAAAGGAAAAGAAAGAAAAGAAAGAAAGAAAAGAAAAGAAAAGAAAAGAAAAGAAAAGAAAAGAAAAAGAAAAAGAAGTACAGGAGGCTGTACTTCCTCTCCCACCATAACTGGGATGGCGGTTAAGAACAGAATATTGAATAGAGCAATACCATTCATCAAAACAGAGCAAAACAGAGATTAAAAATATTTGCCTCAAAGAGATGGCAGAAGAAAGCCCCCCTTATTTGCTATATCACATATATACCCCAAGCTCACACACTCACAATGGCTCAGAAGGCACTAGAGTGCTTTGTACTACATTTCTCAGCAAGGCCTCCCATCCGCCAGGTGAAGTCCATCTTTGGACACCTGGTACCCATCTGTCTTGCTATTGGGAGTACTGGGCACAGTTATCCTTTCCATCTCCACCTAGTGGTACCCTCTTCAGGAGATGTTCAAAATGACTACGGATTGGAAGAAAATTATTTGGGAGCTTCCATTTCTATTTTCCAATAGTAGGAAAGATGAGCTATGCTTCACTAAGATTTAATGTATGAATTCGTGGCATTAGTGGCCTGTGTGCCACATGAATGTCACTGTGAGTCCAGGATTGCCTGAGAGGAGTGGAAGCCCTGGCACAGGGGGTGAGCAGCAGCCCTTGCCTCCCTTCGCTCCAGCACCCATGTGCCGCCTGCAGGAGGCTCAGCAGCCCGCGCAGACTCAGCTGAACCCTTTAAGGCATCACATTCTACAGTTTTAACTGAACCATGTAATGAAATAGACAAGTGACTTGAGAAGAGTCTAGCAAAAAAGGAATTCATTGATTACTCAAACAGAAAGCAAAACCGATGCCTCTCCTGTGCCCAGCACAAGCTCTTTGAAATCACAGTGGTAAAAACACAGCAAGATAATCAGAACCAACAAAGAGATCTGATCAGGCAACTTCAAAACCCCAAGAATTTTTTTATCCATTATCCCAAACAGTGACCTCACCCAAGTGTGTGATATAGCCTGACACTATTAATATCTCAGGCATTATTTAATGATTATTTCATGACGAGCATGACATTTAAAGCCTACGTTTACTGAACCTGGAATGCAAATTGTGATTTTTTTTTCTTCTGCC
The DNA here is from genome assembly GCA_004027455.1 of Hydrochoerus hydrochaeris. NCBI lineage: Eukaryota > Metazoa > Chordata > Mammalia > Rodentia > Hydrochaeridae > Hydrochoerus > Hydrochoerus hydrochaeris. The sequence goes on from PVLA01004481.1 coordinate 64,334, forward strand.
ATTGTTAAGGTCATGTAAGAAGGCTTTCCAGTATGTATCTGAAACTTAATGAAAAATGTTTTGAAGTCACTTTGGAGGTTTCTTGCTGATAACAAAAGACAAAATTTTTTTTATATGACATAAACAAGCAATTTTAGGCTACGGTTACAAAGATATGGTTGTACTTGAAATTCATTCACTGCCCCACTCAGAGTGTTACAACGAGGAATTGAAAACTGAAGCACATAAATTTTCTCAGGAAGTCATTAAAGTGCTAAATTTTCCAGACTATAGAGAATTTATATTTTGTGTGAGAAAAATCTGTACCGTGCTTTGTCAGGAGATAAGACTAACAGTGAAAAGCCTAAATGCCCTGGTCATCTTTTAACCTAGTAATCTAAAAAGTTTCTCAACTTGAAAAGAAATGAAATGTTTTACTTTTACAATAAACCAGTGTTCTAAACTGGCCAACATTTTCTGTGATAACTAGTAGCTCCCAACAAGTCTGCATCTGTCTCTATCTACCTCCATCTATCTATCACCTACCTGTCAATCTATGTGAAATCTTCTATCGATTTATTCAAATTCCACCCAGCACTTCAAAGAAAAAGAAATAATTGCCATGCAATATTGCTCTTGGAAAGTAAACTCAAGCTAAAAATCTGAAGTATTTAAAAATAAGTTTGGCAATATTTTATTACAAGTGATTTATTGAAAAAAGAAAAGTAAAAAAAAGATTTGTTGAAAGAAAATCTATATCACTATACACATTCAGATCTCTGCAAGCCTGTAAAAGAACTTTCTAATGTGTTTTTGAAATCTTCCAAATAAAGTATTTCAGTATTTTTATGCTGCTTGTTAAAAAACACAAAAATTTAGTACATTCGGATTAGCTGAATGATCTCAGAGAAAATGCAAACTCACCAGCCAAATACCAATAAAAGTGCTGCACAATTGACAGATGGGTTGTAAAATGAGTACTGTGGCTTAGAAAGCACAGCCACAGAAGCCAGGCACGGTGGTGCGGGCCTGGAGTCACAGGGCTGGTGGGGGCTAAAGAAGGAGAGTTGCACGTTTGAGTCAACTCTTTCAGGCAACTTTGTGAGACCATATGAAAAAATTAAAATGTCTGGGATGTAGTTCAGTACAACACCCTAGTTTCCCAATAAGGAAAAGAAATCCACACCACTGGATACATGTTTTTCATTTAAATTTATACATATTATAAAGACATTTAGCTATGCAGGTCATCCTAATGACTACAGAAATTAGCTGAAAGTTGAGGTAACTCTCTACATAATTGTTTTCTAATATATTTAAACTTTATTTTAAAAATAATGAAGAATATGTGACCATACTTCTGTTTTTCAAATATAACTAGTAATAACCAGAGTAAATTATATTAATATTTTTTAAATTTTATTTTAAAGAGAATAAAATGAAACAAAACAGAACAAAGTAGAGTAAAGCAATCAAATAACATAGGATTTCAGAAAAAGACAGCAGGAAATCAACAGTGGCTACCATAATATCTGTTGTTTTCTTGGAAATAGTTGTCCACACCTTCACTCCCAATATGCATCAAAATAGTATAAAAGCAATCAAAACACAAGAAGAAGAGTCTTAAGGATTTTTAAGACCAGACGCTAGGAAATCAATAATGGCTACCATAATGTCTCTCTTGTTTTCTTCAAAATAGCTGTCCATACCTTCATACATAATGGAATCAAATAGTCGAAAACAGACTAAAACCAATCAAAACCAAGAATAAAAGCATTGTTGGCTTTTGAATCAAAATTATAGGAAATCATCAGTGCCTGCCATGGTGTCTCGTTTCCATCAGCATAGCTGTTCATACCATCACACATACTAAAATCAATTCTTGTAAACTGTTTAGATGAAGTTCTAGGCATCTATAAACCTATACATGTGCATCTATACTTTCTGTATTAGAGGAAAAAATAAAACAACAAATAAATAGCTATATCTAAGGGCCCAAAACTATATTAATATTCTAATAAGAGCAAAAAATATATACAATAGTGGCTAAAAAACATAGGTTTAATATTTTTGTCGGGTTTTTTGTTTATGTTTGGCACTAGAGATTGAACTAAGGCCTCATTTTTGCTAAATATGTGCTCTACAGCTCAGCTACACCCCCAGTCCCACGTTTCTGATATTTAGGAAGTGCTATTTGTTTCTTCTTAAGGGCACACTAAAATGTTTCTTCCATTTCATTGCGTATTTTACAATGCACAAGATTGCATCAGGTATGTGATTTATAAGCATGTAATGTTGAAGATGGGTACTTGAACATTTACCAATGAGGGTCTAGGTAAAGCGCACCAAGGGAGGTAGACCACACTGCTCTGGATGACTGTTTCTTCAGATGTGGACCATGAACTACCTGCCTTTGGGTCATGTAGAACACTTGTTAATAAATGAAAATTCCTGGATTTCTCTCAGGAATTACTGATCAAGAATCCTTGAAGGCGGGGTCCAGGATTTTGCATTTTTAGCAAGCCCTTTGGTGACTCTAGCATGCCATCTGTGATTTGCAAACCAGAGCCTCTAGTCAACAAAATCATGCCTGAATCTGAGCCCTACATAATCTTTGTTCCCAGAGGCCACAGAGTGCAAAGGACTCATTCCTGGAGTGGCAAGGGTAAGTCCATCAGATCATTCTCAGACATAGAAAAATACTTACTGAGGAAAGAAGAAATCGGGACCAATTACACTTCTCTGCCTGCACCAAGAAGGATGTGGGCTTATTAAGAAATTTTTAAAGGTCTAGGATTTTATCCCTAGAGCTCATGGTAAGTTGTGGATATTAACTTCTTTAGCCACACGAATCCCTATGGGGTAATCAGGAGGCAAAACTATAAAATCCTGAATACAAAAATAATACCAAATAATACAATAAAGAAATGCACACATTTAAACATGCCCTTTAAAAACGATTTGTAAGTATTGTTTTTACCCATTTTAAAGACAAATAGGACTTTGCTTTAATAATTCCAACGCAGGCACAGCAGTCCTGCTACTTCCTGAGTCCCTCCCTGGCCTTGTAACCACAAAGTCATATGCTCTTTGCATCTTACCTTCCAATTGGAAGGACCATCTCAGCTTTCCTCCTCAAGCAAAAGCTTTCTGCATTTTCTTAGTCCTGCGTTGTGTCATCTGCCTGTCAAGAAAGCAGTTGCTTGTTTGATTGTTAATTGCCCTTGTTTTTCTTTATAGAACGCATTCAAATTTTGGTAAGTAACATGTTCTTCTTTGTAATTAGATATAGTAGTTAAAATATCTTTCAATTCACCATGCCATTTTCCTTTAATCAGCACATCAGCCAGGCTTTGGGATGATGTTGGAACCATATCTGCAGTTTTACCACAGCAATGCTGCTCAAAGAAAATTATGTTGCCAATACGTTTTGCAATGGAAATGAAATTCAAAGGTACATTTTACTTTGCAGGCCTGAAATGTGTGAACCAAATGAAAGTAAGATGTAGACATTTCAATCATTTGCGTCAAGATTCAAAGATCTTTCTATGGGCTTTAAGACATCGATGGCTAAAATAACCCAGTGACCATTTGGAGAGCCTGTTACAGGACACAAAGGAGACCTGCAGAATCTTCCCTATAGGGAAGAGGGAAGGATGGAGTATGTTGACTGGATTAGTGCATGACTAGGTCACCAGGTAGAATGGGTCAGCCAGGATGACAGAAAACTGAGCATCAGAGAGGACAAGAAGTTTCAAACATTTCCTCATTAAATCCTCTTCAAGGAAGTTTTATTAGCTTCACTTTACAGAAAAGAAAACTAAGGATTAGAGAAGTTAAATGATTGTCTAAGATCAGCCAGAAAATAGGTCAGCCAAGCCTCCACAAAGCTAAACCTAAGGCCCTGTGGGAACCTCCTTGTCTTCTGTCCATTGGGAAATCCATGCAGAAACAGGGCACCTTGAAATCAACTCATTCATGACGTCATAACAGACAGCTCAGCCCCAGACAAGCAGGAAGGTGAGGAAGCCAGTGCACAAGCACTGAACAGCAGAGGCGTGGAGTTAAACTCTGGAAGTTCAAAGCCAGCTTTGGACATTATTACTTGTGTGTTCTTCAGCAAGCACTTATCTAAGATTGATAAATGAATATTGCTTAGCACCTGAGCAGAGCACAGACTGTTTGGGTTTGAGACCCAGCTCTGTCTCTTACCTGCTGAGAGCTCTGGCAGCTCTTCACCTCTGTGCCTCAGTTTTAACATCTATAAAATGAGGGCAATTATACCAACCACACTAGGGCAAGGGTTAAATGAGGCAGTGTAAAGTACTTGGGCCATCTTACACGTAAATACCTGATTATCACTAGCCATTAATCTAACGCTACATCTCCCACCTATAAACTAAGGATAGAAATAGGATGTCAAGGAGTTTGGGGCATCTAAGAATGCTGAGTGCAGTGGGCTTTGTCTAGTTCTATGCTGACAGAGAGCTGTCCGGTCAAAGTTAGGTGCACATCTGACAAAGGCATGTTCATGTAAAATGGGGGCCTTCCTTGCCATGGATTTCACCACCCGGCATGTGGCAGGTAATCTTTTAGAAAGGTGCTAGTATTATCTATGACCAAAGGCCATGACCAGAATGGCATGCTGTGAAGGGGGCATCGACCAGAAAAGAAAGGGAACTGGTTGCTACGGCAATGAGCAGAAGCAGAGGGTCTCTTGCTCTTTTAAAAAACGGAGAAACACATACACACTCATGGACATGTTCCTACTTTGGGGATATCGTCGGCAGGGTGCTGAACTGAACCTAATCAGGACACACGGTGAGCTCTCTCGAAACACAGCCCACTGGCCGAATCCAGCCTGCTGCCTATTTTCTTAGGTTCATCTCAGAACAGGTTTTACAGACGAACACTTACAATTGATTTGATGAGAAGGAATGCTGACTCTGAACCCCAATTAAGTGAAACGTTATCCACCCCCCTCAAAGAAATTCCGTTCTTCTCATTAGTAACCTGCATTACAAACACTGTATGTAATGATTATTGTTCTTCTTGTGTATGTAAGTACCTACATAATAGTTTCAATTTTGCCTCCTGGCCTAAAAGACCTAAAACATATTTACTCTGACCCTTTATAGAGAGAAGAGTTCTTTTCTGCTTAGAGTATCTTGCTTATGACTTTTCATTTCCCAACAGCTGGTTACTATGAACTATCAGACTCCACTGATGAGCACATTTGCTTTGCAAAGAGGGAGGATATTGAATCTCACAACACTTCTTAAGCCACAGGAGAAAACAAGTCCTGTGCCTTGGCAGTTTTAAAGTGAGAAAACTGTATCCGCCCAAATCCAGACCCACACACTCAGCTGTGAAATATATTTATAAAGGCATGTGATCAGAAACACTGAAGAATCTTCTCTGGTGGTGGGAAACAGGATCCTCATGTGACTTAAATGGACCCATTCTTTGGGAAGAAGTTACCCCATATCACATGATTAAAGTTAACTGATCGGAACCACTGTGAAGGTTCTGGTGGCCCCTTTCCTCCACTAGCTTGTTTAAAAAGCCATCTTTTCCCAAAGGCCCATAAAGTACACATTCTACCTCAGTTTCATGTTAGATGAAGACATTTCTGGCTCTTGGCTTCTCTTAAATCATGACAGCTTTTCATTTCAGCTAGATTCAAACATTAAAAGTCAATTAAAGAAGACGTGAGCTGATTCCCTTTTAAGGAAGACAGTTTTTGCAAAATCATAGGACAAGTTAAAACTCTGGAGCTAGGAAGCCTGAAAGGAAAAGAAATTCCAGACATGATGTTTTTTATCAAGAGCCATAAGATTCAAACAAGGTTCTCTCTGAAAACTCAAAAATCATGATTTGGATCACCTGGAAACCAAATTGTTGCCAAAATGAGCTAGCAATTTTCAGCGGTCTCCGGTGAAAGGGTTTATATGTGAGCCAAATATCCTAAAACACATTGTATGAGGACCAGAATGCAGGAAAAAAAAAAGTTGTCCCTTACCGGTTTTGCTTATGTTTTATTCCCAAGAAACCCAGTAAGAAAATTGGGCTGGATGCCAATTATGACACCCCATGCTGTCAAAGCTACCGATGATCAGGGACACAGCAACACTGCTTCCCAAAACAGAAGCTCTTCAGTGATAAAAGTCGTAAGGTTGTGACCTCCAGGGTTATGGCCTCCCTTTGTGTCACCCACTTCTAAAATTACCCTTCGCTGTCTGCCTGCAGGGTCCATGTTTCCAAGGGAGACAAAGGGGTTTTGACAATTCTTTCAAAGTAGAAAGATGTAAGAAGCAATGTCTTTGCCTATTTTTGTTTTATCTTTTTATCCTGTTGGATGAGAGAACATCAGGTTCTATACAAAGCAACTCATAAATAAGCTATTAATGCCAACAAGTAGTGAAACAGCTCAAGGAGTGTAAGATATCTCATGCACCTTCCTACATCTCTTTAAAAAGGTAACTGCAATACTTCTCATCATAAAAACTTAAAACGTATATTTGAACTAAGCAGAACAGTCTGTCCTAAAACATTTGCGGATGCTTTTCTTGAGATGTCATTATCTTACACTTCATTCTATTTCATTGCTTCTTAACAACTTTTACTAAAGAAAGAAAAAATAAAAGGAAACAGAGCTAAAACTCTTAAAAATGAAATCAGCCTTAAGATTTTAATTACTGCAGGGTGCAGGATACAGCTCCGTGGCACAGCCCCTGCCTGGCAAGCGTGAGGTCATGAGTTTGATTCCTGGTACCAAAAAAAAAGAAAAAAGAGAGCAAGAGACATTTTAATTAGTTCATCATTCAGCTGTTTCTACTACTTCTACACTTAGCCTTCCCCATTACCTAAAAAACACGCTTCCTTTTTAACCTCAAAATATGAGACAGCACAATCTCTGAAAGAAGAAATTGTCTCCTCGGAGAAAACTTCACTTGCAAGTAACCTTCAATGACCACTGGCTGCCTCCTTTTAATTCCAGTCCTGCTGGTACTAGAGACAGTTTACTGCAGTTTCTTAAGGACACCTGATTCTACATTCTACCCCCAGCCATAGAGGCACGACTTCCTAGAAGGAATCACTGAAATCCACTGTTCCTGTTCCTAGAGGTGGAACCTTACACAAGGATTCACCTGATGATCCACCCATACCCCCTACTTTATGTAAATAGACCAAAACTGTGGTCATTACACCACTACAGTTAAAGGACATTATTTATATAAATATACGAATATACAACTACATGATAGTACATATTGCAATTATGGGTATATCCTCCCATATGTGTGTATACATGCATAGCCATGTATATGTGACATGCACACAGAACTTACAGATGCAGACACATGTATGCATAAGGCAAGAAGAGATATGAAACACAAAACCAGGTTGGAAGTGTCGCAGGTACAGCTGGTGCCCTATCGAGGGCTGTCTCCCTGCAGTGGTGCCCCTTCTCTTCCTACATCAGCATGGATACTGATTACTCAAAGCTGTATGCTTCTCCTGAAAATTATTTTTGGACAAAGGAAATATATTGTCCAAAACTTCCGGGTCATTAACATCTTGTAAAAAAAAAATTCTGTCCCCTTTTCTCAGTGTGGGACACCCATTATGTCATTCGCACACCAGAGCTCCATGTGGGCTGTGACAGAGACTAGACTTCTGCTAATGTCACATTTGCCTGGCTTCTGTCTTATATCCTTACAGTTTCCACTGAAAACTTCATCTCAATAAAACACTGACTCAAGAATTCCTGTTTCACATTCCGTGCATAGAGAAGCCACCTAAGCCAAAGAGCAGCCAAGGAAAAGACCAAATATGGAAGCAGGAGAAAGGATATCAGAGCTCTGACATAGGAAGTCATCTCTTACACTGAGAGATTCTTAAAGAACATTTCAACTAGGGGGAATCACACACTGAAATGTTTTGTTGCTCTGGTCCCCAGGAGAGAACGGGACTGAGGGTGGGCATATGAGGAAATGCAAGCATCAGATGAAGAGGGGGCAATGTCACCCCATGTTGATATAAAAGCAACATACCCAAGCTGGTTAGGGGTAATGCAGAAGGAGTGGGCATTAAGTAAAAAACAGATCTCATGGAATCCAAGGAAAATCTGAACAACCAGCTTTCAGAGCACTGTCAAAGAGCACCAGGACCTCAGCAGAAAGTTGGGGACACTTTCTTCCTCATGCTACTCTTTGCCCCTCTCACAGTATGTGACTCAGGTGTTTGAAGTCTCAAGTACAATTCCCAGAGTTCTGGGAAGATGACGAGCTGGTGATGGCAGAATCCTCCTGAGTCCCTAGACAAGAAATTACAGAGCAGCCAGGCATGGCGGTGAGCACCTGTAATCCCAGCACTCAGGAGGCTGAGGCAGGAGGATTGTTGTGAGTTCAAGGCCAGCCTGGGCTACAATGTGAGCACAAGACCAGCCTGAACTGTATAGTGAAACTCTGTCTCACAGGAAGAAAGAAAGAAAGAAAGAAAGAAAGAAAGAAAGAAAGAAAGAAAGAAAGAAAGAAAGAAGAAAGAGGAAAGGAAAAAAAAGAAAAGAAAAGAAAAGAAGAAAAGAAAGAAAAGAAAAGAAAAGAAAAGAAAAGAAAAGAAAAGAAAAGAAAAGAAGAGAAGAGAAACTACAGGGCAATTAGAGAATGCAACTCAAAACTTGTGGACAATATTTACAATAAAACTAAGTGATGACAATGGATGGATAAATAAGCTGTGGTATATACAGAAACTGGAATATTTCTAAGCCATAAAAAGGAATACAGTACAAATATATACTCCAACTAAGATCTACATTAAAAAGCACTATACTAAGTGAAATAAACGAGGCTGAAAAAGTCCTGGATTGCATGATTTCTTTTATATAAAATATTCCAAATAGAAAAACTCATAGGTATGGAAAGCCAATTTGTGGTTAGCAGAGATTGGAGTGACAAGAGGACAAGCAGGAACTGCCAACGAGGTTTTCTCTCTGAGTGACGAAATAGCTTAGAACTAGACAGAGGTGGTAGTCGTGAAACACTAGATGAACCAAATGGCACAGAATTGTACACTTTAAAGTGAGTAATGCTATGTTATATGAATTTTACTTCAATTTTTAAGAGAAATTAAGCTTGTAGTAAGTCCTACAAAAACCGAAATATAAATAGATGGGGAAAATCACTAATAGCGCCTAGGTCTACGTCTGATTGGCATCTAAATGGACAAGAGCAAAGGAAACAACAGGACATCTGACTAACTAAGAAGAGGAAAGTTCCAAGAGCAGACAAACTCTCCCTAGAACTGGTGACTGGTTTGTTTAAGATCAACTGCTGGACAGAGGTCTCCAACAAACAGTACCAGCAAGAGGTCTCCCCAGGAATCCTAAAAAGGCTGAGGCTGTAAACCCCTGTACATTCCCAGAACTGGGCCACAGGCTGCCTTCCAAAGAAAAGCTTCACACCGAATAGAAGCTGCTGGAAAGAGGCCCAAACTGAGCAGAAATTAAAGGAGGAGAATATTATTAAAGGCATGGATGAGGCCAGGAAAGGCTGGGAAATCTACAAAATGAGCAGCCACATTACTCAATATCAGAAAGTGAAAGAGAAGGGAGTTTTGTGATCATGATGGAGCTCTGGACCCAACTTTTCCTTGAATTTCAAGACACACATAATGAATTCACACATAAATGAGCTAACAACAACAACAAAAAAAGCAAGTGGTCAAATTCCGCATAGAAGTTCCTCAAGAAAAAAGAAAAAAGGAGCCCCGTAATATCTAGCAGGACTGAAATACACACCAAAACATTCCAAGCCCTGGAAGCCTAATATAAATCCATCTCTTGAAAATCTCAAAAAATACATAATAAAACTTAATAACAAAATATATAGGGAGAAATCATTTTTAGAGATAAAGACAAAATTAGACAAACAGGAGAGATAGCAAATGCAACAAATAATCCTTCAGAGAGTAAAAGGTAAAAAAAGGAGAAAGATTTTAAAGTCAGAAAAATTCAGCAAGGGATGAAAAGGTTTGGAGAGAACCTGACAAATGTTTACCAATAGACCAAGAAAATCCACTGATAAAGGTAGGTCCTGAATAAGAAAACCAAAGTAAGCAGATAGAACAGCTATTTTTAAACTACAACTCAAGAAAACATTCCTGAAATAGAATAATATAATTCTCAGGAGCATGAAAATATTAAATCAGAACAATCAACACCAAAATATATTCTAGTAAAACTATAGAGCTTTAAAGAAAGGAATTTGGATAGACAACAGGCAAAAGACCAGATGATTTTCAAGAGTAAAAATTAGACGGTCTTTACAATTTTAACAGCTCAAGAAAGACTAAGATATTTAATTTTCCCAAGAAATAAGCATGAGCTAACATTTTGTAGCTTGCTATGCTTATTTTCAAAGCTAAAAAGAATAGAAAGGGCTGGGGATTTAGCTCAGTGGCATAAGTGCCTGCCTGGCAAGTGTGAGGTTGTGAGTTCAATCCCTGGTACCACAAAAAAAAAAAAAAAAAAAAAGAATAGAAAAGTTGATACCAGCATTGGAAGGAACATTGTTCCTCTAATCCATTCTACTAGGATCTACTAGAAGAGCAAGCTCGAGGACTAAAACTCCCCAGCAATGCTTTAATACACAGTCTCTTAGTGAGCAGTAGATGAGTATTGACTTACAGAACTGGATAAATGAGAATCAAAAAGGAGGAAACCCTAACATACAAATGGCTACATAATCTGACAGTGAAGAGTGACCATAAAAAAGCAAGAGAATGCAGACACTGTGCAGTAAATAACAATAGCAATAACTCCTTTCAATAATCAGAATTCGTGGAAGTGTAGCTAGTACTGCTATTCTGAGATCATTGTATGAAGAATGTAGGAATGAGCAAGGTGTATATTTATGGGATTCTAATTTGTCATCCTCTGTGTCCTTAGTGAAAAATAGAGAAAAGAAAGATTTATTACAGGGCTGGGGATGTAGCTCTGTGGCAGAACAGTTGCATGGCATGTTCAGGGTCTGAGTTCCATCATCAATGCTGGGAAAAAATTATTAATGTAAGATAAGTGAAGTAAAAGTCTTTCTAAATTTGAACTGGAAGTTTTAGTATGAATTAATATTTTTATTATTATAAAATATTATTTCATAATAGTTATTTTATTTGTTGGGATTAATTTTAAATTTTTTTAATTTTTTATTTTAGAGAGAATAAAACTAAGCAAAATAAAACAGAATAAAGCCAATCAAAACAAAATAATATAAGTGATACAAGGTTTCAAAACAATAGAAAATCAACAGTGGTTACCATAATGCTTCTTGTTATGTTCAAAATAGCTGCAGATACTTTAAGACAAAGTAAAAATCAAACGAAACAGAACAGAATAGAACCAATAGAAACAAAACAATGAATTCAATACAGGATTTCAAAGCAAGAGTATAATAAGCCAAAAAAGCTACTACAATATATCTTATCTTTGAAATAGCTGCCCAAGCCATCAGATATAATAAAATCAAACTAGATAAAACAGAAAAAAGCCAAACCAAACAAAATAACAAAAATTATACAGGACTTTAAAATAAGATAATAACAATTAGCAACAGCTGCCACCTTCAGAAGGAGATCCCACACCAATTCTACCCTGAACATTGTTATCCTCTGAATAGATGAGCAGATCACCAGCTTTCAGCCTGCAGAGTCAATGAAGCACTAAACACTTCAAGCATTAAGTTGTATTTCACTTCAGTAGCTGTCATCTCAGCCTGTGTTTCTCCAAATCAGCTGGTAATTTACGGAGCAGGGAAGCATCTTGGCTCTTCTTGTACCCCAGCTGTGCCGAGAGGACATGTGCCAATAGGAGCTGATGTCTGGTTCTCCTCCCTGCAGCCCATGCATGGTACCAACTCACAGGAAGGGGCTGGACTCTGATTGTCCTCTCCACAGCCCACGCATGGCTTGGATTAAGTTTTTATAGTTTTTGGAAGGTGACACTGGTGTAACTTGAGAGTTGGTGGGTAAAGCACTGTTTCTTAATCTGGGGTGTGGAGGGACACATGGTATTCAGGCATTAGCCTTATAATTTGTGAAAGAATATACTTAAGTTCTATTTTGTGTCCATTTTTATTACTACACATTTGCAGTGCATCATGATTGCATTCCTCATGTGGAGTTGGCACATGTACAGAACACATCTTAATTCCTTTTTCATCCCCTTTCTCCTCATACTTCTCTTGATCTCTCTCCTTCCCATTCAAGGAAGATCTATCTGCCTACTTCCTATTACCTCTTATTTTGTTCTTTATTTAGAACTTGAGTTTCTCATAGAGGAGAAACATCGCAATATTTAAATTTTGTGTCTGTATTTTGAGGCTTAATATTTTTAAAAATTAAAAATAAAACCTCAGGACAGGAATACAATTGATCTAGCTGAGACAGTTGTTCAGTCTTTTAAGTCAATTGGTTGCTTGAGAATATAACATCTGTCGAAAACATTTCCCTGGACATCACCCCTCACACCAACCTTTTGAGTTGGCTACAACAGGTGGGAAATTTCAGTGAAGGGTGAGTGAACAAGAGAAAATGAACAGTCCTTCTTCCAATTCCCCAAATTATATTCCTGACAGAGGCAAATTGAAAAAAAAAAGGTGACCAATGGCAGCACTTCATCCTACTAATTGTTCCTCTAATTCGTCCTACTCATTTGTGGTAATCGAGGTCAAAAAACATACAGGTATTTCCTATTACCAAACAGCCATGTGGGTTCTAGAATAAAGCTATTTCAAAACCTTTTTGATAACATGAGTACAATGGCATGTTACTTCAGTGAGAATGCTAGGGGGCTGTCAGCAATAGAACCAAGCTCAGACTGGCTTAAGCAAAAAGGAACTTTAAGCACTCACATGCCAGAAAGTTCAAAGCTGAATACAGCTTCTGGTTGATTGACTCAGCAGACCAAAGATGTCAAGAAGAACCAAGTTCTTTCCTCTCCTGTCTTCTACATTCATTAGAACTTCTGACAAACTTGGGTCAGAATAGCCAAGCTAGCACAAAACTTCACATCATGAAGCAATGTGAGGAGGAAAAGGATAAATGACTGTCTCTTCCTTTGACTCTTTGTTGGGAGGAAAAACTATTCAGAACTAGTTTGTAGACTTCCCTTAATGTGTCGCATCTTGGTCCACTTTCGAAGCTATAACAGAATATATATCTGAAGCTAGATAATTTATGAAGAAAAGAGGTTTATTTTGGCTCATGAGTCTAGCATCTGGGAAGCTCAAAGCATGACACCAGCATCTATTTGGCTTTTAGTGAGGGTCTCAACACTGCTTCAACTCATGGAAGAAACAGAAAGGAGCTGGAAAGAGATAAAACACAGGAAGTGAACATTCTCTGTAATGACCCACTCTCATAGAAACTAACTCAGCCCCGAGAGAGTGAGAACTCACTTATCTTCCAGAAAATCAACCCAGTTCTTGAGAAACATATTAACCCTTCTTAACAATGTTAGTCAACTGCTAAAGATCACACCTCCCAATACCATCTTAATAATGGCAACCAAATTTCAACAGAGTGCCGGGGGCACAAATCATACTGAAAGCATTCCCAGTCGCATGCTCATTTTCATACAAATCACCACATAGGAAAATGTGACACTCCTCAGATCACAACCCCCTTGGAGTTGGGGGAAGGGATGCCAGCCTCCCTGAGACAGCCACACAGGGCTGACTAAATACCTGAATAACATCAAAGTTCTCATCAGAATGGAGAAACAGAATGTGACCCATAATGCAACCAGCAGCACACTTCACCCAAGTAAACAGTCCCTCAATGGGCTTTGCTTCTCGAAGTTTTAACCACATAGATTGTGTTTTTCTTACGTACAAAAAATAGAGGTCTAAGAAAAAAAAGAAACACAAAAGTATAGTGCAGAAAATATGTGAATATTCTTCTCTTATTGTTTATTCTCAGCAAACTAACAAAAGTGTACATTTTTTAAAAACTCAAATTGTTTATTAATCAACTACAAAGGTATCACCTACAGTGTTTCCTCATGTACAACTGAGTCAGTTGAGCCCTTGTGTCTGTCACCCCTGCTTCCTTTCACAAGCACATCTCAGTCTCAGGCCTATAAGGTGTCTGTCCTGGGAAGCCAGCAAGCATGTGCTGACCAGAAGAAGCTTTTGAGTCACTCATCAGACCTTCTCTGAACCCTTACTAAGCTTCCCATCACCACTGAGTCCTAACAAGCCAAACAGGGGCCATCACTCACGTGATGATTTCACAATACAAGCTTGGATGTCAAATAGACATGGATCCAAATCCTACCTAATCTTCACTCAGCACCTATGAAGCATCAGAAAAATTTCTTAAACTCTTCCTGACTCTGTAAAATTGGAGTTAATAACAGTATTTGTATCGTAGAACCTTTATGATAACTAAAGCACTGCAGAAGGCATTTGATAAGAGTTAGCTTTCATTATTACTTTTTCCCAAGAATTTGACCTGTGCTGATAAAATCATCATGCTGCACTTTTAAGGTACAACCAAACTTTCCACACTCGGTCAATTAAATTTTGGGAGATTTTATTCCTTTAATAACGATGATTTGATATATTTATTGGGAGATCTTCTCCTAAACTGGTGTTTAGTGGTTTGTCCACCACCCTTTATCTCAGTCTTAACCTGTGGGTCCCGTTTCATTCTTTGTTAAATGAGTTTTCTACATCTGAAGCATGAATAATTAAATTACAACTTCCCAAAGATTCAGTGCATTACAGTTTGTGGCACTAAAGAAATGAATGATAATTCCATGACCTCAAGTAATAGTTAGCATCAGTGTGGATGACCCACACTCAACTGAACAATGGTGAATGTGGAATGGTGTGCTGAATGGACTCACAAAGGACCCCCTGAGCAGGGCCATGTTGGACAAAGCTAAGCATGAGCCCAACCTGCACTACGAGGCCCTGGGCCTTAGATACCATCAACGCTCCTGAGAGGCCACTCTTCATGCAACAGTCAGAAAAGTTCTTAAAAACAAAAATCAAGGGCTGAGGATGTATCTCAGTGGGTGAGCACTTGCCCAGGATGTGTGAAGCCTGAGTTCAATCCCCAGTACCTCCAAAAGATCAAACTGCTCTGGTGGCTTCCTTTCATTCTTAGAATAAGATCCAGGGATTACCCACCAAAATCTCAAAGTGGGCTTTTCTAGCTGTGCAAATTCAGGTCCTGCCATTGTCCACATCCTCTTTCCTCCAGGTGCATTTACCTTCTGTCATGCCACACCCTTGCTCTCGGCATTACCTTTACGCCTTCTTGCTCCTCTGCCTAGAGTCGCCCTCCCCCAGCTCATTGTACAGCTAACGCCCTTGCCATGGAATCTGTTCATACAGTAGGGTTGAACACTCCCTAAGCCAGTACTACCAACCACCATCCAATCCTGCTTTACTTTTCTTCTTACTGCTACAACCTAACCTGGCATTTGTCTCTTGTCTGTCTCCTCGACTAGAACACAGGTTTGGTGAGAGAAAGGATGCAGATGTTTTGTTCGTGTCCATATCTCCAGCTCCTAAAATAGTCTCTGTCACACAGTAAACATCTAGTTAACGAATGCATGGGATAGTGGCGGAAGTGGGCCCCAACCATAAGTAGGATGTTTCCATAAACAGGGAGGTGGTCTATAATTATTCATAATGTTTGCAATATAACATTTATTGATACAAAGAACATTGCCACTCGTATAACCCCTTCAAGAGTGCCACCAAAAATTCTGAGCCTTGAAACAACAAAGGCTTTCTAAACTGCCCTACAAACTCATGGGAATCATTCTGGTTTCCATAACAAAATGCCATAAACTGGATGGCTGATAATATACTTTTCTTTCTTCTAGTTGTGGAGATTGGGAAGCCCACAGTCAAGGCATAAATAGATTCCTCCTCTGATGAGGATGTGTTTCTAGGTTGATAGACAGCTGTTTCCTCATTGCAGAAAGGATCTCTCTAGGGTCACTTTTGTAAAGCACACCAATCCTATTCATGAAGCCTTTGCCTTTCTGGCCAAAACATCTTCCACAGGCCCCGTCTTCTTTTCTTTTCTTTCCTTTTCTTTTCTTTTCTTTTCTTTTCTTTTCTTTTCTTTTCTTTTTAAAGACAGGATCTCTCTATGTAGTTCATGGTGATCCTCCTGCCTCAGCCTCTGTAGTGCTAAAAATATAGGTATGAACCAAATGCCTGGCTGGGCTCCATCTTTTAATGCCATCATCTTGGTGGTTAGTACTTTAGCACAGGAATTTTGAAAAGATAAAAATATTTAGTCACTATAATCATTGGCCAAAAAATGAGTAAATAACCAGATACATTATGAATAAACATATATTAAATATACCATGCTTCAACATGGATTTTATCTGTATTAAATATATGTATTTTTATATTCATGGAAATAACTAACTAAATGTCCACCAGTGAAAATCAGAGAAACTCTTGCATTGTAAGATTTATGAATATTTCAAAATCAGGGAAAGGAAAAAATATCAGTCTTCAACTCAGCTTTCTAGTCAAAGGATATAAAACAGCACTGTTATTATGTTCTGTGGATGTTGTGCTAATAATTTTCCCAGTACATATGAATTCATGTACATGGGAGGAGCAGGGGAGCAAAAAGGGAATCAATCCATTTCCATTTTTCAGGGGAAGTAGTTCACAAAGCAGGTTAAAACTTGTTTTGCTACAACACAGATATTCACTGAATTAATTTCCAGTGAAAATAAAAACTCATGATCTTTGCAGCCAGATAGTATAAGTGACAAATAACTTCCAACTATTCACTTTCTTGATTTAAGCAGTTTTCTTTCCTTTTCAGCTGACAATTTTTTAAAAAATAGTTCATATATACTTATATATGTATATTTATGTTACTGATGGTCCAGATATGTTAGTAGCATGTTAACACTAACTCAGTCTCCTTAGATTCTTGAATAAAGTGGAAAAGTCATTAGAAACAAGGCTGTTTCTTTAAAGGCTTTTTGCAAATAGATCATCTTTTTCAAAATTGGTCTTTGTTTTTTTGCTTCAAATATCATTTGCATTTAGGCAATAATTTTGCATTATCAAGTTGGATTTGGCTGAATAAGGTACCCACATCCCCCTGCGATAGGAGCCTTCTACAAGTATTTAGTACAGTATTCTCGTTTCAGTGTTCAAAGAATATTTTCATCTTCAAAGTAATACTTCTCTGCCATGGACGGGTCACATTCTTGCTTCAGTGCTTACTTGCATTGAACTCCTGGTAAAGATCTTTCTTTGAAATGGCTTTCTTGGAGCAACTATAACCCAAAAAGACAGTTAATGCCAGGAAAGAGTAAAACAACATGACAAAGAAAACGAATAAATAGGCATTGTCATATGGTTTGGATTTGGGACTTTTTTCTCTTCCGCAGCACTTTTGACTTCACTTTCCAGTTTTCTTTCCAGTAGTTTAAAAGCAATAAGAGATGTAAGAATCTAGTTTTCTGGATTCATACTGTAGCTTTTCTCAAAAAATTTGAAGAAAAAGAGGATAACCTCATCTTGAGATCATCTTTTGCAAAACAATATTCTTCTTACTCACTACATGCTAGCTACTTGATTATGGGCCATAAGTGCCTTAAGAAGAAAACTGAATGCTAAAAATGAAACTAAATGCCTTGCAGACTGAATACAAATTTAAATGTGCATTAAGACCTTAATGAAAACAAGTTTTATGTTGGGGTAGCATGCAGGCTTTACTTCATATGTTCTTTTCCAAGAAAAACAAGATGAGGTTTAAAAGGACAGATTGGTTTAGGAACTATCGTTTGCAAGCAAAAATCTGTGTCAGAGCTTTCATGTCATATTTTTGCTCCTGGAAAACACAGGAAGTAGGAAAAACAACATATTTCTCAAATGGCTCACATCGACTCACAATTTCATATTTTCATTTTTAAGCAAACTTGGCTATAGGCTAACTTCACTCCCAAGAAAAGGCTTTTTATAGATTTCTCACGAGATAAAAATCTTTCACTGGCCCCCGCAAGTCCACAGTCTGTTTGTTTGTTGTTGTTGCCATTGTGGTTGTTGCTTTTTAGTAGTATGCCCTAAATCGTATTCCTTTGCTTGATATTAGGCATCTGGTCTCCTGTGGATTCTAACTTCCTATGTGTTTTACTAGCAGAGCTCCTCTAAAGTAAATTGTTGTTTTACAAAGTAGTGAAACCCTATCGCAGCTACAAACACTGTGGAGCGCACACACAAACCCTGCATCCCTGAGTGAAGAGAATCCCAGCTGTTCCTCCCTGTGATCTGGCTCCTAGTGGCCGTGCCTGCCCTCTTTGAAGTGGCGAGCACCTCTGGCGACCTGCATCTCACTCACTTTGCACTATTTCTCTAAGCCTGACCCCTGAACTGATTGTCTGATGACTAATTCACATGCTAAGAGCAAGGTATATCAGTATCACGACCCGCCTGCGTTTGTCATTAAGGGTTTGTAGTAAAAAGAAAGATGAAAGAGGAAGGTGTAATATTAGACCAGCAGCCAAACATCCTATGAGCGTGTTTTGAAAATGTGACTTATAAGAGAAATTGGCAACTCATTTTAAGTCTTTCAACTTATATACGAAGTGTGTGTGTGTGTGTGTGTGTGTGTGTGTGTGTAGTTTTGTTTTGTTTAGAACTTCCCAATCTTTTCTTTCTTTCTAAACTACTGGCTACTATTAAAAGTCTACCTTATGCATGAACATAACTGCTGCATGAGGTTCAAATCATCTAAGAAGAATGTAAAGATGAACTCTTAAACTGCCTGGTTCAAAAACTAACCTGTGCTACCACCACCACTGCCATCACCGAAATCAGCTAACAGAATTTTTAAAAAATATGTGCATGTGGATGCTTCTGATTGAAAACACAAAGTGACTTCTTACAGCCATTGCCAATTTTTCTGAGTTGTTACAATACCCTCATATCTTGCTCATCCATGGAAGGTGAAAAATCTTTTCTATTTACTTTTCACTGCAAGAAACAATTTAATTGTCATTTTGGTCAACAAGATTTGTGTTCTGTTCACACAATGAAAGACAGTCTGTTGGAGCATCTTGGCAAACGCTGCAGTAAAATTCTTTAAAGAAACAGAGAGGCCTCTAAATGTGGATAATGGGTCTTTGAACAGACCCAAAAATACCCATTTCCATAGACTGGACCAGTTCCTTAAAAACGATACATAATGAGAAGTCAAATAAAAGGGGTGGGGCAAAAGGAGAAGATTAAAAAGAGAGTAAAAGATTAAAAGAGGGAAAGAATATAAGGAAAATTCAAAAGGAAAAAAGATCAAAAAGGGGATTAACCATGTTACTTGTTGTTTTTCAGAAATTAAAAAAGTATGGTGGATAAGGAATTTGTTTCCTTTTGGCCCAAGAAAAATGCCAATTATGGTAGCTAAACTGCCCGGATCACATATCAGCATGCTTTGGAAATGTGAGAAATGAATGGGAAATATAAACACAGAGCAATAGCTTACAGTTATGTTATGAATTAAGCCAGAAAAATATCAAGATTTAGTCACTGAATAAGCTGCCAAGGTTAATTTTCCCTGATGAACTTGAGCAAGATCAGAATAGAAGCGATAGCGCTGTAGTTGGATGCTTTGTGAGACACCCCCACTGCTTTCTAGAATCAAGTTCTTCATTTACTTATGGAAAAAGAGTACATACTCCACAATAACGAAGGCACAAATTCCCCCTTTGTTTCTAAAATTTATTTGATCAGTATCTTCAGTTCTGAGTTTAAATCTTTGATATGGTAAAGCCAAGTAATGAACCCTGTCACACAGTCTTTCAACGGTGGTCTTGGTGTATGGGAACAATTTTGATTTTTCTTATAACATTTTGGTATCAGAAATTAATCATTTTATCACTTCTCAGTCTTTTGGTTAAGATCAAGTGCAGAAATTAATCATTTAAAATATCTCGAAGATATAGAAAGGGTGTATATATTAACCAATTTGGTAGAATTAATTTTATATACCTTAAAATATAATATACACATTATTATTATTATTAAGTGTGGGTATTGCTTGTTTTATTCACAAGAGGTTTGTGATATTAATTTTTTTTTTCTGGTCCACATATTTTCTTTTGGGTTTGCTTTGTGATCATTGTGTTTAGTCCAGTTAACCTAAAACTAAGTTTGTATTGATTTGTTTTTTCTGTAACTACAGATCTTTTTCATTGTCATATACTACTTAAAAAATAGTAAAATCACATAACTTACAAGTACTAAAAGATAAAGCAGGGAAAACATAAGTCATAAAAAGTAGGAGAAACCAAAGAAAACAATTCTAAATTATCTCTTGCAAATATAAAAAAATAGTCTATGCCATTTAAGTACTACAGTGATAGGTTTCACATATTCTTTCTCAAGCACTCAGGGCTGGAGGCACCAGCCATGCAATTTCATGGGATTTTAGGTGGCATTTAACAGCATCTCATTTTTCCCCTCCTCGTCTAAGAACAAGGTAAAATTTTTCCTAATCCCAGGTGCTTTCTGTTTTGCTGAAATTTCTCTTAAAGGAAAGTAGCCCAGAAGACAATCCAGAGAAGCACATGAATTTTATATTAATTACCCCTTTGTCAGCAGTCAAAAGGCACAGGCCGTCTGCTCCCGAGGCTGGGTCACTATAAACAAACAGCTCAGGTCAAGAGCCACAATAGCTACTTTACCCCCTGCTGTCCCCATCTTGTGTGCACTTTGGCAGGGTGGTTGGGGGTGGGAGCCAACAGGGCCAAACGCTACCAGAAAACGCAAGAGATGACCCCAAAGAGGTTGGGAAATGGAATGAATCTAAGGTCACTTGTTACGGGAACTCCACTTCCAGGTCTCTTTTATGGAAATAATAGTGCAACACGGGAGGACACATATACCCCACATTTACTGGAATCTACTTGGTCCCACCCACCAAGAAACGGGATAATGAACTGCAAGCCCGCCCTCTGCAGTATTGTGTAGTAGGATGCACTGATCTACTGTTGTGTAGCATGTTGAAAGTCCTTCATATATGCAAACATAAGTTTGTAAGTGTTTGAGCATAAGACATCAGTCAAAGGTGCTACTAACTTTGGAAGCCTGAAGGGAGGTGGGCAGGTCCTCAGCTTTTGACTTATATATCTCTTTTGAGTTTGGTTGCAAGTAGTAGAGAATTAGTTTTTTTTGTGTATAATAAAGGACCGTGAAGAGACAGTACATACATTTTTCTCCTCATTCATTTTTTTTTTTCCTTGAAGGCTTTTATTCTAGAATCTAATTCTTTAAACCAAAATTTGGGGCTTTTGAAGATGACGAAGAGGAATGGAGCTAGGTTTCCAAGAAGGCAAAGGAAACCGCAGCTGTGGAATATCCTGAGAATGAACTGGGTTTCAGAAAGGACACACGCCAGAATGCACAGGTCCTGAGGCAGATGTTGACAAATAGCAAGGAAGCTAGAGAGCTTAGAATTGACTAAGGAAACCGATTACAACAGGTAGTGAAGAGATATGGGGAATGGATTATACCAGACAGTGTTTCCAGTTATTTATACTGAAATTCTTAGTAAGAAAAAAAGAGCATTTATGTCACAAATCAGTGTATGCCTATGTATGCACATATACTATCATAAGCCATAGTTTCAGAAACACAGAATTTTTCTCTACAAATACAAAGTTATCAGAAGCAGAAAATTCACATGATTTGAGCTGCATCTGAAAGGATCATTCTGGGCTGGGTGTAATAGTACACACCCGTGATCCTAGCACACTGAAGTAATGTGGGCTGAGGCAGTAGGGTTGAAGTTTTGAGGCCAGTATGGGGCCGCTTAGTAATTTATAGAAGCTGTATCTGAAAACAAATTTTTATTCAAAAAGGGGCTGGGATATAGCTCAGTGCAAAGGTCCCTGGTTCAATCCCTAGTACCATAATAAAACAAGTCAACAACACAACCAAAAATGAAACCATCACTCCTAGCTGCTGTATGGGACACAGACTCAGAACGGAGGTAGAGGAGGGCAGTTTGGCTTAAATATTAACAGCAGAAGTAGTGAAAGGCTACTTCACTACTAAACTCTAAAAGTAGAGTTGAAATCTACTTTTAATTCAAACTTGCTAAAGTTCGCTGGTAATTTGGTTGTACAGAGTAAAAAAAGCAGAAGAGTCCAGAGTGGCTTCCAATCCAGGGGCATGAGTAAATGGTGGTGAGGCCACTTACCTCAGCATGGAGCAACATGAAGAGGCAGATTCTCACAAAGACTAGATACAGAGTTTTGCTCAGGGTACGCTAACTTTGAGCTGCCATTCAGACATCCATCTGGGGAAGCTGGGTGGCCCTTTTGAAGTTCAAGTATCCGCATGGCTTGCTTTGGTCAATGAGTTATAAGGAGAAGTACAGTGTGTTCTCTGCTAGAGTTGCAAATTTGTGTGATGTTGCTGTTCACCTTGCTACCTAGTGAAGTCACAAAACCAAAGGAAAGCTTTACTGGCAACTTCTTCAAACTGTGAGTCTTGGTCCATTTAATGGATCATGAAACTAAGGCACAGGTTAAAACCATAATTCTTTTAATGAAAAGCAAATATGTAGGTTAGGATAGGATAGGATGAAATAGAATATAGCAGAAAGAAATAAAAGAATTAGAATTAGAATAGAATAGAATGAAAATATCAAACGACACCACACATGCAAAGTCTATCCACCTGAAAAAGATCTGAAGCCAGTTATGAGGTCTATGTGAACAACAGTAAAAAGGTGCGACGGAGCTGGGCGTGGTGGCGCACGCCTGTAATCCCAGCTCTCGAACAGCTGAGGCAGGCGGATCATTGCAAGTTCAAGACAGCCTAGGCTACAACATGAGCTCAAGGCCAGCCTGGACTGCACAGTGAGAACTTGTCTCAAAAGAAAAACAAACAAACAAACAAAAAACCCCAAGAAGATGTGATAAATGCCCATATGGCAAGCAGTATTTGATCTTTTTGTTTACCTGCGTGCTTTTGCAGTAGATAATTTTCAGTGAGGATGTAGGTGTAGGAAGTGAATGTAAGTTGATAGAGGAAATTCCTAGGTCATAGCTTAATGCTAGACCTTACCTTCTGACCCTTTCCTGCCTTCTGTTAGCCTGTTGCAACTCATATGTGACCCTACTACTAAGATCACAGGGCCTGACCATCACTACTTAATCCATAGCAAGTTTTGTATTCACTCAAAGACTCCAGTAATGCTGCTATTCTGTGTGTGTTTCTGAGCTTTGAGTCCAATTTGTGTGCCACAGTAATTCAGGATCAGAAAATTAACAGATCTCAATTTTCCTTTTCCTCTGTAAAGCTCAGTTTCTAGAAATGAAAATGAAAAGAGGAATAAAAGAATCTCTATGGCTTCCATACAGCTGAGTGCTTATTATTATCTCCTGTTATAATACGATTCATATGACCAGACTTTATTTATACTCAAGTTCAAAGACTTGAAACACTCACCAAACAAAAACTTATTGAGCAGTCATTAAGCTGAAGGAAAATTATCTCATTTACTTCTCATGACAGCTCTGGGAGGGATGAATTAATATCTGTTTTACCACTGAGAAAAACCAAGACCCATGAGTTGGCCATTGAATTAATCAGTGGAATGTTGTATTGCAAACCAGATCTCTCTGAAGGAAGCCTAGCGAGTTACTGTTACCCTATACCACAGCAGCTTCATCTCAGTGCCCTATGTTGTTGGAATTGTACATCAAAGGAAGACACTGGAAGCACCCTACCTCTCTCTCAGAAAGGGAGTGGTTAAGTGACTTATGATGCATTTAGTAATTAAGCACTGATGCAGAAGTACCATATGATACAATAAAGTCCTCCCACATATGTAAAAATAAAATAATCCAACAATCAAAAAAGAATACTGCATGTTGCACATTTCTGAGCAGCAAATAAAAAAAAAAAGAATACGTATATACCACATGTGTTTATATATGAGGAGAACATTTTGAGCATGGAATGCCAAAGCCTGTTAGAGTATCTGCCCCTAGACAGAAAAACAGGTCTGGGATAAGAAATAAAATTACATTTCATTGTTTCCCAAATGCACTGTTAACCTATGTAGCAGTCAGGAAGACTATAGTTCAAATAACTTCAGAGCTTCCCAAGTATACAATGGGGATACATTTCCCCAGCCCTTTTTAAGGTTAGCCTGGGTGGGGGGAGGCTAACGTTGGTCAATAAAATGTGAACAGAGGTGGATTGTATCAAGTCTGGGCTGAGGTTTTAAGAGCCAGTGTCCAACTGACCACATTTCCAGCCACACTGAAAGCCTGTGCAGAGGTAAACACATGATCAGTTAGAGCTTTGAGTGACCATGGTGAATGGAGTTCTCTTAGTGGCTCACATCAGACATGAAGAGAAAGCGAGAAATAATCCTTTGCTGTCTTCAGCCACTAAGATTTGGGGTTGTTTGTTATGGCAGCATTACCCAGCCTATCCTGACTGATGGAACACAGAAAAGAAATGCTAAGTGCAAATAGAAACATAAGCTTAGCAGTTCTACTAGAACTTTTTCATACATGTACATGAAAATGTGCTTAGAAATAATAAATTAGTTCATGCATTCAGTACACAAATATTGACAGGGCAATAAATATATCCCAGGCAGTTAGAAGGCACATTGTTAAATAAGACTGACAATATCTCACTCTCACAATCAGCATACACAAAAAACAATGACCAAGAAGATATCACAGAATGAGGTGCGCTTCAGTGGAAAAAGAAAGCCTCGTGGTGTTATTGGAAGGTACTGTGACAAGCGTAGGTGGTCGGAAAGGCCTCCGCACAGAACTCACTTTGGCTGAGGATTGCAATCATAATGATAGCTCTAAAACCACGAGAAGTTTCTTTAAGCTTTCCTGTAGCTTTCAGGTTTGGGGGCATAGGTCTATATTTCATCTTAAATCAGAATAACACCATATAATAAATGAGTAACAGCGGGGAAAATAGTAGGGTAATAGAGTGCTCAGAAAACCCAGGAGGCCCAGACTTCCCCCAGAGAGGGAAGGACCATATTCAGTTACACCTGCAGATGGAATCGATAGAGCCATAAGTGGATACAGAAGCAAAAGTTGGCACCTCTCTAAGTGGAGGAGGCCACCAATTGAAAATTTATCCCATAAAACATCCATCAAGATAGCAGTAAAAGGGGTGAAATGTGTACACACGTAAAAGCAATTGAAAACA
This sequence comes from Hydrochoerus hydrochaeris, assembly GCA_004027455.1. Classification (NCBI taxonomy): domain Eukaryota; kingdom Metazoa; phylum Chordata; class Mammalia; order Rodentia; family Hydrochaeridae; genus Hydrochoerus; species Hydrochoerus hydrochaeris. The sequence goes on from PVLA01004481.1 coordinate 89,569, forward strand.
TATTTGCCTAATTATCCAGACAGAGATATCAAGAAGAGTGCTGAAAGGGACAAAAAGCTAGGAGATGTGGAATCTCTACTCTAATGGACCCAACGCCAGGGCTGGTCATACGGCCTCGGGACAAATGCCACCAGTTACAAAAATATTAAAGAGTTAATAAAGCCTGGGAAGCATTTCCAAAGAAAGGGGGATTTGAAAGAAGGGAGCCACAGTTCAGCTTTTATCAGTAATTCCTCTTTCATATTTTTGTATCAAGCTAACTTTATTAAATCATTCTGCAAAGGTCAAGTGGGATGTGTCTTTCCTGGACTATTTTCATATTTCATGACACAGACTGAGCAACTGGAGAGTATGCACTGTCTTTCCAAAGACTGGAAGACATTTACACCCAGATGCTGATTTCCTGTGGTGTGATATTAGTCATTTGGACAATGGGGTTTTATACAACACTGTGAATGTATAGACTCTCAGCCAAAGTTTTCTTCACTGTCTGAACACCCTCCAGTTACCAACCATCAGAAATCCCCTTTTGACCATTTACCATTAGAAGAAGGTAGTGTCATTCATCTACACAGCAAAAGGGAATGATAGCTCAGGTCATCACAATCAACGCTTGCTTTCTTTAAATGAAATAACACACTTAAAAAACATAAAGTACATTGAGCTGCAAGGAGAATAATTCTTGAACTACCAAAAGTATGTAGTTAATGTAGCTCCTTTTTTTATTATATGGCGATAAAGGGCTTTAACTTCTGCAGTGTTGAGCAGTCCAAGCAAGAATCCCAATATTTAAATTTGCATTTCATCACTGTTAGGATCATTTTGAAAGTGGCAATAAAAAAGAATACACTGTCCTTATTTGTTAAAAATTATAAAACTTTGCACAAGTAAGGTCTCATTTTTTGCTCTGCACCCTTATCAAGTGTTAATGTTATTTTTATGCCCATTCAAAGAAGATGAAGAAAATCAGCTACTACTAGATACTATGGTTGTGTTTGGGTTGTAGTTTCTACTTTTCCATGTTTTCCAGTGTTTTCTCTAATGAGCCTTTATTATTTCTAGAGAAAAAGCAGAATTTTAAGATTTTGAAGTAGATTCTAATAGACAGTGCCCTTGCCATCACATATACCCTTCTTCTCTTATAGTCAACATATGGGCTCTGGCTCTATCCAGTGAGAGAAGAAAGAGAATTAACATTTTTGGAAGTTCAGTGGAAGTGCTGGAATAATTCTAAGACACATAAAATTAACCCGGTTAATCTCGCCATTCTATGAGATGCATATACTATAATTTCCATTTGAATTGAAAGGGGGAGCTCAGAGTAACAACTGACTAAAGGATATAAGTGAATTAATAACCAAGGTCCAAGAGCATATCTGACCAGTTCCAAAGCCAGCACCATTTGGAGTAACTACACATATAGTTCAAGTCTCATCACGACCCCCTACCTCCCTCTAATATCTCCTGGGAAGGTCCGCAATTAGATAACACATGGCCTTTAGTCAACCTCCCATCGTACTCAGGATCAAACCCTGGCTCTTTCCTGCGGCCTCCAAGGAGCCTGACACAGCCCTACCCAGCCAGCGTCTTCCACTCCACTCCACCTCCTGCACAGCAGAACAGGACTGGATTTCGGCACTTCAAACAAGCAGAACTCATGTGGCTCCTCTGGCTAGAAAATCACTCCATTCACTTCCCAGAGCTCATTTCTTCTGATTTCCAATAAGACCTTTCCTAGCACTCAGTCTCAGTAAGTTTCCTCACTTTCTCTCTGCATCCTATTTTTCCCTTCCCAGCACTCAGCAGAACTTCTAATTGCAGGCTCACTTCTTTATTCATTTATACCTGTCCTCCCCCATCTGAGTCACAGGAGGTAGAAACCAAGTGTGTTTGCAGACCAAAACATTAAAACATTTACTTGGCTGATAAAAGCTTCTCAAAAAGTAGCTACCAGAAAAATGAATCAAAGTGTTGAATCGCCAGTCTCAGTCTCTTGCAATTTACATTCTAATTCTTTTTTTTTAATTTCATGAAAAAAATAAAGTGAAATTTCATAATCAAATAACCAGAGGATAACAAGTTATTACACTGCGTATCATTATCTTCAAAGTAATTACTCAGAGTACAAGACATAGTTTAAAAAGATTCTTACAAAAAAGAAACAGATAACAATATAAATCTTTCTTTTCAATGAAAGGAGATAATTTTTAAAATGTTAATTTGAAATGTAAGTTGGCCAGCCTGGGTCCAACTCTGCCTTAAATTAATATTTGTTTCATGCTCATCTTCAGTCACTGGAGCACAAATCTTCTTTCCTCCCTACCTTTTCCATGGATTGCACTGGTCCCATCTGACCTGAGCACATAACTACCATGCACTCAAAAGAAGTCAGAGTTTATTTGGCAAACAAGTTGAGAGTGCTGACCACTTAGATGGTCAAATAACAGATCATCTTTCGCTGTGGGCCATGCAGTCAAAAGCTCACTGATTTGTGTTTGCAAAAATCTACTCTAAAATTCGCTTCTTTGCTTCCCCTAAAAGCAGAAATTTCTGTAAAATCCAAGCCAAAAATAATTAGTAAATCTCCTCTAAAAGAAAGCCTGATACTGGCCTTTCCTGGGCATGAGCCAGGAGAAGGAACCAGTGAGCGGCCCCCGAAATGTGGCCACGGCCACATTAGAAGCCAGGTGGTTGCACAAAGAAGCAATTTGCCCGCCCTCTTGGTAATCGCCTTCCTCTGGCGAGAGCCAGGAGGAGACACAGTAGTGTCTCCTGTGAGCCTACCGGTGCGGTGTGTGGGCTTGAAATCCAACATCCCAACCCCCGACCTTCCACCCCACCCCCTTTAGCAACTGGGGACAGAGGTCTGAGCATCTCTTGGCAGGATGACTGTATGCAATATAGCAAATATGGGGGGTCTCCTCTACCTTCTGTTTCAAAGTAAGTGTTGTTCAGTTTTGTTTCATTATGATTAATTGCTTTACTCTCTTCAATATTCTCTTTCAATTGGTTTTATAATGTTCTGTCTTTGGTTTGATTTTGCTATACCTAATAGACTAAACAACTATTGTGAAGATAATGAGATATACTATGGTACCTATTGCTGTTATCCCAGTAACCTGCTGTGAAGTTCTGTACCAAATTCACTGCACTGTCTCAATTGGCTTTGTTCTGTCTTGTTCTGTTGTATTTCTACTATCTTCAAAAAAAAAAAATCTGATACTGATACTTTCCTAGTCCTCTCACTCCTCCGTTGAGAATCAGTCTTGCAGAGCTGTATTCCTGTTTGTAGCAAAGGAGGGGAGAATCTCATAGCCCTGCCTTGTGCTGGATCTTACTGAGCTTCTTTAGTCCTGGAAACATAACAGTTTTCATCAGTGAAGATGCTTAGTCCTAGAATCATACCAGTTTTCATCAATAAAGTTGCAGTGATAAATAAGTCAGCATCAGTAAAGATTCTTTGGAACCAAAGATAAGCTTATTATGTTTTTGTTTGCAATTCTAGTCCCATTAGTTTTGGAACTCTCAGTGATAAGAAAGCATTATTCAAAAACTGACCATATGTGAGAAAAAATGAACTGTGAAATAAATAATGTCTCGATAAATTATATTCACATAAAAATGCCCTCTTGCAACTTCTTCACTCATGTTCACCAAAGACAATCTGTTATTTTTGTGACTTATATAAATTAATAGTCAAGTTTAAAAGCCCAGGAACACATTTTATAATCTTCATATCACTACTAATGTGATTACACAAGCATACTACTAACATTTCTTGATTATTCTCCATAAACTAGAATAATGCAATATCTCATTTAATCTTTACTAAAGTCAATAAAGGAACCATTAATATTTTTCCTTTTTGATGGAACTAGAAATTAGGTTAGAGAAATGAGATCATTTGTCCAAAATTGCATAGCCAGCAAACAGTTTATAAACCATGGATCCAGAATTTAAAACCTACCTCAGTGGTTCCCCAAATCGTTGCTCCCTAGAACTAGACTACACAGCCATGAAAATATTTTCAGAGCAATGCACTTTTTTAAAGGACATGAAAGACACAAAGGAGTGGAAAAGACAGCTGTGTCAGAGGAATACCTCCGTACTGGTACCAGGTCAAGCCCAGTGGCTGCCTATCTACAAAATTCCCCACACAGAGGTAGGCCCAAGCCAGCTCCCTTATTGTCCCAGGCCTCAAAAATCCATTGTCAAAACTGATGCTGCCAACAATAGAGTTTAAGGTGTGTTTCTTTCTGCTCTAAAAGCCCACTCTAGCAGCTTTGCATGTTCTTAGGGGGGACCCTTATAACAGCCCCCAAAGCCTCACTGGACCCAGTCCCTGCCATCTCCACAGCGGTACTGAAGGGGGAAAATTGAAATTTTAAATAAAAGCCTACCCAGGACGCCCACCAGACCAAGCGGACTTGTCCGGCAGGCCCGGTGACCTGACACTCTTCCTTTGTGTAAACTCCTGCCTTTGCTGCCAGTGTGTAACTGATGGCCGGCCTTACAGTGTAACATGAAATGTAACTGGACGCTCCTTCCTTTAACTCATGCTTTGTATAACTGATGGCCTTATGATGTAACCCGAAATGTTTAAACTCCTTCAGCAACAAAGATGTCACCCAACCCTCCAGTCATATGCACCAAATCTGCCCTTGTGCCTCCCCACTTGCTTTCCCTTTCAAATGGACAGAACATTTTGAAGAAAAAGTTTTACTATTACCAAATATATATATATATATATATATATATATATATATATATATATATATATAGTGACTTAAGCTACCAAGTAAGGAAGCAATGTGAAATATGAATTTCCATGAAATCTTTTTTTAAAATGCATGTTCTTCTGAATTATAGTAATAGTGTGACTTTGCTCATTCATAAATTATTCCTTTTGTGACTTTGGAGACCTAATTTTACTAAGTAGGCTCATGATCGGCCTTATAATCACATTGACACTGTAATTTTCTTGTCAAATCTTTCATTTCTAGTACAGTGGTAAAGTAAAATTTAGTTTTCACCAAATAATCTTACAAACAACATTGTAGATGAATTCTCACCTACTGCATGTAAGAATTATGATTTCTATTGTTCTTTCTCTCCCCAGCATCAGACCTAGAAGAGATGTACTGAATTTATCCAAACTCTAAATGCTTTCTACATTTTTGCAAATTGTAAAGAATCGCCCATATTCAGTTATCAAAACCATAAAATATACAGCTATAGAACTTACTATTCAAATCAATCACAACTGTAAACAAGGAAATCTGTTATATTTCAGGTATAAGGTATCTGCTATAGTCACGTGCTGTGTAGTAACCAAGCATAAGTGATAAGAAATGGTAAGCAACTATTTGATTCCATTCAATAAGCATGTCAGGCAGGCTGACAATTAACAATGTAGTGTTGGAAATGAAAGAATTGGAGCATGAAAGACCCAAACATTCAGAGTATAACAGACCACAAGACAATAGATTTAACCTCAGCACAGGGAAGTACCTTCCCGGAACCTTCTTTACCTGACCTGCCTTGTTCTTGCTGCAGCAGGTTGCTGTATAAATCACATGCTTGCCGCCTGTGAACTCAGCCAATGACAACCTCAGGGAGAGCTAGAGAAGGAAAGAAAATTAGACCAGACCTTTGCCTCCAGATCCCTCTTCTTGAGATTGCTTGGCTTCCTCAGAAGTCACTCTCAGAACCATCTGTTTTGCAAGCTCTTCTTTCTCTGGTTATAGGAAACTCACCCTACCTACTCCACGGTAGGTATCTTGCTTTCGCTAGGTTACTACACGATCTAGGTTACTACACGATCCTTTGTGATTGCTTTGCACCTCTTCAAATTTGTAAATAAGCTCTTCATTCAAAGCCCTTCTCTGAACATTCAGCTCAATGTAGTGTCTACGATGAGACCCTGACTAAGACAAATCATGGTTGTGCGCGTGACAGCAGTCTCAGACCTAAATACTTTACAGGGCACTTCAGAGGCCACCATGTCTCTAAGAAGATTTTACTTCCTGTGAGCTGATCTCTACACTTCCAAGCCAAGAAGGAAGTGATCGATTTCCTCTAAGTAAATGAAATCTACAAACATAAAACTCAGCCTACAGTGACAGCCTTTGATATCCTCCTACAAATCTGGTTACTTAGCATCTGTATGTACTTGCCTCTGCACTCAAGAGTAAAGTGTTTGTTTTCCCTCTATACAAGCAAGATCACTAGAGTGTGTTTGCAAGGATGGGGGTGGTACATACAGCTGGTCCTAAGGAGGAATTTAAACTGGAAGCTCAAAAAATAAGAAGAAATGAAGGAAGTTTGGGAGTTTTTTTTCCATTTTTAGCCATCAAAGTTGGATAAAAGTGTTAAGCATCCGATTATACACAATGGGATGATTGGGAGGAATGGGTCTTCCCAGTGGAGTGGAGAGGGAGAGACTATTACAGTTTTCCAAGCAAATGCCAGGGGCAACCATGTGCCAGCTTCCAGACTGACATGAAATCTTCTACCAAGGAAAATACAACTGGCCCCCTAAGAGCTGGGCCCTTACCAAGCTTTTGAGGTCAGTTTTAGGAAGATGATTAAGGTAGAAGACACGTGTCCCTTCTCCTTTGAGTTTCTTAGCTGACCCTTGAGATGAAGACACTCTGAAACTATTCCTCAGAAAATTAAGAATGGTCCCACTTTGCCTCCTCTAAGATTTGGAGCTCTGTCAACTAGGTATTTTCCAGAACTGGCTGTTGACCCTTCTTACTAGAGAACCTGGGCGGCCTGCCCCGGTCTGATCCTTCCCTGACTTCTTTTGTATGGCACCGTAATAGTTGGCGTCACACAAAATGGAACTAGCACGCCTTTGCAGTCAGTCAGTATGTGCTCTTGTATATTTAGGCCCAGGATCCCTTCGAAAAATATTTCAAAGCTAGGCAGACAATGCTATGTCTTCTCCTCGGGTTCCCATGCTGACTTTGGCTTACATATTACTTGATATCCCAACTCTGTTTACTGACCTGCTCTGGTGTTTTTTTTGACAGCAGGAACCGTGTCTTACATCTCATTATGGCCCCGAAGCCGGCATACAGTAAGAGCTCGGTAATCCATGCATTAACCAACTAATGAGGAATAAGTTGTCACCTACCCCTCTCATTGGACAAGGAGTAGAAAAAAAGCATCTGTGGGAATTGTTTCCCAGCCTCAAGAACTCTGCAAATGCTCAGGGACAGGCAAACGGGATGGTGGAAAGACACTTAACCCACTGGGCTCCACCCTTACTGTTCTCCCAGACGCTGCAGGGTCGCAGGAGCCTGGGGCACAAGATGTTACCACATCTCTTGGGAAAAAGGCCAAGCACTACTCACTTCTGTAGAGAGAGGCTTTGACAGCCTCCACTGGGGAACCGATGGGATGAAAACACATCACCAAGTTAGCATGATTCACCCTTCCACAACCCACCCCCCAGGCTGGAACTGCTGCTTTTCCACATCTTGTTCCCAGGCTTAAGAAGTGGCTGTGGGGCTTGGGGGTGGGGGTAGGGGGAACCTAACGTGTCTCCATAGCAACGTCTCGGCCGTGGGTGTGCTGTGTGAAGCTCCTTGACCATCACGTCAAGCATCAGCAAACTTCCTCAGTTTCGATGTAGTCAAAAGCTTTCTCCCAGGCTCTTGCTGGGTTAACCCTTCTTGCACTCATCTGTGTGGACTCTGAGTCCAGTGGTCCAAGTAGACCAGCTGCTATCCGCGCTTTTTAAACATTCTGCTACAGCATCTAGGGTGTCTCCCTTCTGTATGCTAATCCTCTCGGTGGTGAACCCAGCAAATTATCCCCTGGAGCCATTTGCTGAAGGTTTTGCATCTACCCAGTTTTAAGACAATTTTGGTACCCTCGCGCCTATACAAGCCAAATGTCCCCTTGTTCAGTATGTCACGTGGAGATAGTATAAGTGTGTCATTCTTCACTTGTTTATCTTTTCTTGTGCTCAACAGGTGGACTTTGAGTACCAGCTGTGGGTGAGACAAAGGGTGGATTCTTAGGATGCAAAGGACAGCAATCCTGGGGGGAAGTCTAGGAAAAGGAACAGTAGTTTCTGTCTCTGGCATTTGCTCTGAAGCCCTGTGCCCTGCTCTGTGGCTTCTTGTTTCTCTCACAACATCTAACACTCATTTCCAGTCCATGAGCACCTGTCTAAGGCTGAGGCTGGTCCTGAAACTGCTTTTGGATAAATATCACCCCTGGTCTCTCATGCTTTCTGTGTTTGACACCAGCTCTCTTTATCATTGATATCTTTATCATTCACTCAGAATAACTGAGGTTCCAGTCTTTATCTGCAGAAGAGATTCCTTCCTTATGGAGACATTGGCTCAAGTCCCGTGTGTTCACATTAATTCTTGATTAGGTAGTGTGGGAATAGAGACATCCTGGCCACCTTCACATTAACCCACCTCCTTCTCCACTTGAGACACTTTCTAATCCCACCAACATGAGCCTGTGACCACATCCGTCACTCCAGTTCTACCTGCCAGTGTTTAGGGAGATCCTTTCTAAGCTTCCCCAAATATCTACTAGTGTCTGAAAATCCATCTCCAGATTCAGCTAATTAAAAGCAGAAAATGCTATGCTTGTTTACATCACAGATGTGAAACATGCTATCTCCTCCCAGGAAACCTGCTGCCCAGAATGTACCATGGTATATCCGCAATGTAATGAGCTTGAATTCTGATGATCAGTTTGCAAATAAGTATGTTCAAGCTTGGTTGAATGCTGAGAGTTCGAAGTCTTAAAGTGGCTTATTGCTTCAGATAACAATTGAGGCCCCAAGCCGGGGAGGTAATTTACAACCTTATTTTCTAAGAGATTGACAAGGGTGTGTGTGTGAGAGAGAGAGACAGAGAGAGATAGAGAGAGACAGAGAGCAAGAGTGAGAGACACAGAGAGAGAGAGAGGAGAGTGAGAGCGGGAGAGAGAGAGAGTCAGAGGAGTCCGAGAGAGACAGAGAGAGGTCCCCAGAGAGTTTGAGCATGACAAATACCAGGGGGGCAATAGCTTTTAGAGATGGGCATAAAGAAATGTATCAAACAGAGCGATGAGCCTGTTCTGAGATCAGGAGATGAAAAGGAAAGTGATCATACCAGATCAGTTTCCACTGTGAAATCCTGACCCAGTGCTGTTTCTCTCATGGATTGGGATAAATAACAATTTTTTGAAATGCCTGTTTTCATCCTGCATCTGGCAGAATGTTAGGTTGACATTATGAAATGGGGATGACAGACAGAATTTGGAGAGGAAAAATAAACAGCCTGGTGTAGTGGGATGCACGCCTGTAATTCCAGCACTTGAGAGGCTGAGACAGGAGGATCACTGTGAGTAGGAGGCCAGCCTGAGCTAAATAATGAACTCAAGGCCAGCCTGAACTACACAGTGAGTCTCTGTCTGAAAATCAGTCAATCAGTCAATCATTTTCGGAATAGAGAATTGTTACAAAAGAAGGAGTATCAGGCTATTCAGAAAATCTTGCCTTGTGTCTTCAGCTCTTTGGGATTTTTAAAAGATTTTAAGTGCGTTGACCCAGACAGCTCTCTGCGGTGGTGTTCCAGAATGTTCTACAGCAACACAGCACAGTATAATAGCTTCTGGCTATCGTACTTGCTGTACAATAGCCGTACTATAGCTTGTGGCTGCCGAACATTTGAAATGTGTGCCACTGAGGAGCTAACTTTTATATGCTTTGAAGTACTTTAAACTTGAACAGCCACGAATGGCCAGCAGTTACTGAAGCAAGTGGTGCTACAGTGGGTTTGTAGACTGTCAGGTTCTCCCACATCAGGACTGGGGGAAGCAGGAGAATGTGAGTTCAAGTCCCTAGGTTCTGTAGTCTGGCGATGCAGGTTCAAATCCAACTTCTAGCTCCACTCCTGGGTGATAAGCTCCCTATATCCCAGTTTCTTCATTTCTTAAATGTTTCAAAGGCTAAAATGATTATTTCCTCCATACAGTAACAATCCTCACATTCTTGAAACCATGCATTTGCTTCTCTGCTTCACACAGTGGGCGTTGCACAGCAGGCCTGTACAGCTAGACTTCCGTGGAATACAGGTGGCAAGAAGGAAGGAGGGAGAAAAGAGCGGAAGCGCAGGATGGAGGGAGACAGAGGGAGGCAGAAGGGGGGGGGAGAAAGGAATGAAATTAGCAGTAATACATCTCCTGAAGACTGAAGTAGGCTACTAAAATAAAACAAATCAAAATGAGAGCCTAGAATAAACCTTTTGTGGGGAAGACAGTCAGGGGTGACAAGGAAGCCGGGCATGCTGGAGGAAAAACGCATCCAAGTGACAGTGCAGAGAGATGACAGCACTGAGTAAACCAAGGACAGAGGAAGGACAGCAGGGTGCAGGGTTTTTCTAGATCTCACGCCCACGAAAATATAAACTTGCGAGTGTGTTCAGCGACACGTCTTCCAGGGGGTGTGATTGTGCGCTGCATAACATTATCCATCCAGGTAACGTCTCATCCACTGAGGAACACGAGAAATGAAAGGCATGCTTTCGGAGGGTTTCCCGTGTCCCAGATTTTTATTTTTACATTCGCCAGTTTCCCACAAAAAGCAATGTTGGGCAAGTTTTCATAACCGTTTTATTCATTATAAATAGTAAATATTTACTGCACTTTTTACATGAAAGACATTTTTACAACACATTGTTGTTGGCTGAGGCTGCAACACAAAGACACTACTTCTCTTCTATCACCCTGGTCCACTGCAGGAACTAAACTCAGCACTATTCCTGGGTTCGCTAAGTCACTACGCCATAGTCCTCACCTCTAACAGGAATGGATTTGTGCCTATCTCATACACAGTTCTGAGAATAGAAAGAAATAAATAACACTGCCTCCCACCTTCTTGTTCCTCCTAACACCTCATAGAACAAATTTATTGACATTCTAAAATGTCATCACACAAACATATGTAAACCTCAGTTCCAATCATCTTCTCATATTGGGTATCATTGTATAATTTAAAAGTACATGAGAGCCATATGGACATTTCTGTTCTTGCCCTGTCTTTCATAGAAAAGAGAAGAATGTAAACGTAATGGTTTTTCAAAGCACTATCCTATGACGTAGTCTCTAGTCAAAAGGAGCGAGCTGGGTGTCAGTTGTCCAGCAAATAGCGAACAACACTGCAGTCTACCACAATGAATTATGGGCTGCAAAAATAAAAGCACCTGCAAAAATATAGTTCTGATTTTGTTTCTATTACCTTGGCCACAGCCAAAGCATCTGTGTGGTACACAGTATTGCACACCGATAAGCAGATACATGAATGCATGTCACCTCTTCGCCACCACACCCCTCTCCCTGCCCAGGCTGGCTTCCAGATGAATGTGAATTGGGAAAACATCACCCATCTCTCAATATTGGTAAAATAAAAAACAAAAACAAGCTTTCTTTCCTGTTATCCCACATCCTACTGGCAAGACGTGCGTCCGGGACATTTATCGACAACTAGATTACAAGTGAGGATACGATCACAAATAATTTATTTGGGAGGTCCTTTACATCTAAGTCTAGCTTCCTAAAATATGGTGGCAATTATTTTATATCAATTTCCAGTGTGTAAAAGTCAAGGATTCCTCCATTCCTGCTTCATTAAGGGAGCAGTTTTAAAGTTGTTGAAGTATCAGCCTTGGACATCCAACATGTTATACTTTATAGTATTGTCCTACGATATTTTAGAACATTCGGCTTGCTCAGATCGGTCCAGATACACACACATACACACGCACACGAATGGAATGTTTCAGCTCTTTGATCTCCAGCAATCAAGAGTTGGTATATTTTGATACACAGCCAGGTTAAGCCACTGCCTTAAAGTGTTGCATTTGTTTGTTTATCGTCTCAGACCTTCCTCTTCACTGCTTTTGTCCAACACGTTCAAAAGTATCTGCAACCAACTACTGGAGAAAGAAAAATCAATCCCTTTCCTTTGCGTCCACCTCCCCCAAAGGGTGACTTGTTTCTTTATTACTTATTTATGTTTCTGAGAAGCTTCTTCATGTGTAGGCTGGGGAGATGGGATGCGGGGCCAGCTGGAGCTCCAAGTGGACAGTTCACTTATGCAATATCTGGCTTGAGATAATGAAAGGCACCTGTAAGGAAACACAGGCGATATTTAGGTCATGTCAGGACAATTCCCAGTCAGGGGCCATATCCGCTCCAGGCTGACAATGTCATATTTAATACGGTGATATCAAAGGATTCAGACTAATATTTTTATTCCTGAGACAAGTTTGACACAACTCTGTGTCCCTGGGATTACATCTCATATGATCCCTGTGCTGACCTCATTAAGAACATATGTTTCTAATGCCAGGGGTTCTTTCATTTTGGCCAACCCTCATGTTTTACCTACTGGCAATCAGGTTTTATATCTCAGCAATTAATGACCGCAAGATGTTGTTGACATCACTTAAGAAAATAATTATACAAGGGAGCCCTGCCTGGGCTGACCAGCTACCTCTGCCACACAATGGATACTCAGATGTAGGGCTTACTCTTGCCCCTAACGCCTCTTTCTTAAGCAAGACTTGAGTTTATGTCCCTTTCAGGAGCAATTCCTCTAGAATGTCCAAGGCTTACTTTGTCCATACTGCCCATATTGGTAGCCTGTGACAGGGTCCATGCTGTAGCCTGTGGTGCTGTAGGTGGGTGGACAGTAGGACTGCGATGTTGGCAGACTGTCCAAGCTCTTCATGTGGTCCAGTCTCTGACTGCAGCTGGCCGACACCGTGGTAGTGGGTTCTAGGCCCCCAGTGAGAGGCGAGAGTGCATAATCCGTCTGGGGCTGATGAGGTACCCCACCATGGTTGGTCAGGAGTCCCATTACCTAATGGAGACAGGCAGATTGGAAGAAGTTAGCATGCAGGGAGGACCAGATGGTAGCCCACAGCTGAAAGAATCACTTGAAAGTCCAACTTCTATTTCTTTGCAAATCTGCTAAAGAGCTACACTGAAGACTGTGACCTCGATTCAAAGTGGCAGCGCATATGACATCATGCCCGATGATAACATCGGACTTCTGTTTCAGAAAAAGGAGTGGCGTAAGGGGGAAGGGAGAGAAAAGGCAAAGAAGGAAGGAAAGGGCAAAGAGAGCCAGGGAGGGATTACACCCCAGTGATAAAATCAGACTGGATTTTCAAAGAAAAGGAAACAAGTGGCAGGAAGAGAGAAAGATTATAACTGCTCTTATAGAAACATGTCTAATTATGTATCACATCTGGAACTTTCACATGTGATTTTAAATAAACTTGTATGTATTTTTTTTTAAAGTGAGAGCTTGGGGGTAGCTTTGTGGTAGAGTCCTCATGTAGCAGGCAAAGGGCCCTAGGTTTGATCCCCCACTGCAGAAAGAAAGAAGAAAGAAAGAAAGAAAGAAAGAAAGAAAGAAAGAAAGAAAGAAAGAAAGAAAGAAAGAAAGAAGTTGAACAGAGGAACCCAAATCACTGTTTGAATTCGGAGACCTCCACATTTCTTTTCACAATGCTTCCTCTCAAGAAAGCTCCTCTCCTTATCTTGACAACATTTGGGAAGCAGAAATGATTTCTTCCCCTTCCCCAGTATTCCCTTGTGCTTTCCTTGTTTCTCCCACCGAATAATCATCAGTTGCATCACCTACTTTGATACAGGGATTCTGAGAGGCATCTCTGCTGCCTTTCTAACCCAGCGCTAAAGTGTTTAGCATCAACAGGGTTGAATGAACCAAGGATTCTCCAAACAACAACCTCCATTACCAAACTATTCCTCCCACAGGTAAGGCAAGTTAAAGAGAAAGACAAGCTTTTCAATAGCAAGTGTTAAAAGGAAATGCAAACATATTCTTTAAAAGGTCAGCTTTGTAAATTACCCAAGAGAGTAAGATAAGTTTAAAAATAATATCAAAAGGCATTGGTAACAGAACAATTTTCAGATCAGCCAGGTGAAGTGTTTTACAAACTCAAGCTCACTGACTCTACCAGCACCTCCTGATGGAAATAAGTGGGTAATTCATTTTGCAGCTGGAAAAGGGCCACACAAGAGAGGAAGTGATTTTTTTTTTATAAAGCTATTGCAGCAGAAATCTACAGTACAGCTGGGAGAAAACATAAGCATCACAAAGTATTTAAATTCAAGGTCCACAGATACACAACATGCCCGGAACAGTCCTGCAGAAATGGAAATCAAACCCTGACTATAGGTTCTGGCACTACATGCAAAGCAACTATCTCTCAAAGTTAATTCAAGCAATAGAATCCTGAATCAAAAGCAGAGTTGGGGTTTGGGAGCTCATTTTATAGCTCAGAAAGTATTCTAACCAAGGCTGAAAAACACGGATTCCATAACTTCCTTTGGGAAGAGTTTGCATTATCTTACAGCTAAACAAAATCTTTGCAAGCTAAAGCTTTAAACTGATCCATCTTCAATGAACCCCAAGAGATGAGAGACACGAAGGGGAAGAGGGAACACCTGGTCACCTTCTGTGGACTATCTTCTCCTCTCCCCAACCCTCCCTTTCAGTTACCATGCATGTCTGCAGGTGAGAACAACGGGCAGGTTTGGAGAAATCCACATTTTGTAACATGCCACAAAGATACAAATTTTCTTGAGATATGTGTGACATCTTTTTTGAAACCTCTGAAAATTAATTATATTCTAAAAAAAATCGTCGGTAGCAAGAGCATAGTTTTGTTTTTATTGGGGATTACAGGAATGTGAAAGTCACAAAATAACGAATGGGTAGGATACACAGCTAGAGGAAGCTTTTCCTCCTGGGTGGATTTGCACCACATGGATATTTTTCCTCTTTGTGTTTCTTTGAGCTTATGCTGATAACATGACAGTACACATTGGAAAATTCATAACTTTGATTTATGCAACAATTTACTACATAAATGTATTTCAGCCCCAATTAAGAGCATCTATTTAATGAGACACACTTGTTTCAAAGTAAGGAGCACAACTTTTCATGGTGGCCTGAGGAGCAACAATGGATAGAAAAAATTAAAATACAGAAACTGCGATTTTTTTTTCACAAAAAAGAGATAATGACAAAGGACAAACATATATTGTAAATCACTGTGTTAAGGACAACCTAAGGACAACCCTAAGTAAAACACTAGCACTTAGAAAAATCAGTTTTGTAACTACTGTTCCAAAGAATATAATTATTCCAGTGGTACAGGATACAAAAGGAAACAAATACTTGAAATTAATCTTATCCCTCCTGAAGATATTTACTTGAAACTCAGCTGAGGTTGTGCCACTTGAAGGGAGAAATGGAATGTGCTTTGTACAGTTATAGCTGAAGAGCTCTGAATATGATTTTATTCAAAACATGCACATTCTCCCATGAGTTCTGTATGTACATTTTTGTGATAAACTTTTTTTAATCCCCTGCCATACATTTCTCTTTTGCATAACTTTGAAGGCAGTAACTGTCCATGGGGTGAGAAAAACAGGAGGACCCTAAAAAAGAAGAAACGAATCCTTCCTCTGAGCACAAAATCAGCACAAGATATTGTTCCTATAGAATTTTTTTTCCTACAGTTTCTACATTAGAAAAAATTTTAGAACAAAATTTTCAGACCCTAAAACGTGCGTACTGGAAGATGGAACAAACGGAGTCATCTTCAGAGCCATGTCGGGGTAGACAATGACAATCCCTCCGTGGTTCTGAAGCCCAGGGCTGACAGGACCCAAATAAGGGCTCCAAGGTTAGCAGTGGCCCTTAGCTCCATAGCCCAGTACTTGCAGTGGAGGACACACGTAAAGGAAGCAACTCTTTGCCTCTGTGACAGAGCCCAAGAGACAGACTTTCTCCTGCGCACGCTTACTGCCTCCGCTGTGATAGACACATCTCATGCATAACCACAGTCTTTGAAACTGCACATCAAGAAGGAAGGGGGCACTAGCATTTCCATCCCTTTGGTCTAAAATTTAGATTGCTAAGTAGGGGATTTACTTTCAATATTTCACACTGAGAAAACCTGAGAAATATACCCAATTTGAAGAAATTGTCCTGTAAAAATTAAGAAGGAAATGAGGGGGAGAGAAAGTATCAGTAGAAAATGCGTCACTTGCCTCTAGCATAACCGAAAACCTCAAAGCTCGGTGGAAGTGTCCCATTACACTTTCACGTATGTTTTTTTGAAAGCTATTTTGTGTTTTGTGTGGTTCAAGGGAGACTATGGAAACGTCTGTTTGTGTACAAAGACGTTGATAAATGAATGTCTCAGAGCTCCCCCAGTAGAGCTATGGAATGTCATCCATCATATTCTTTCTAAGACCATCATCAGGATTTCTTTTACATGTGTTTTTCCTATAGCAATTTATTATTGAAAGCCTACAATAAAACCTTTGTTTATTGTAAAGTGGATTGTTGTTATAGTTGTTGTTGTTGCTTTTAAACCCTTAATAAGCTATTTCTATTATAGGGATGGCTCTTTTTTTCTTGTTTGATGGTTTTGTTTTGTTTTAATTGGGGATGGAGGAAAGCACAATTTCCTAGTTCCACAAACATCTCCAAAGGTAAAGAAACAAATCCAAGGCTATTTATTCAATCCTGCCTATTGAAACTGACCATATTATTAGGAAATGCTCAGTAACTTCAGGAGATAGGACGACCAGAAAGAATTTCCCATGGGAAATGCACACGGCGGGCTCTTTGGTTCTTACTTTTTCCTTTTAATTGTAGACAGCACTGAGGGGAGGCATGAATGTGACACCTATGAAGCAGATAGGTCCAAACTATGACCTCCAAAACGCTCCCTCGTCCACTGGACACAGTTTCTAAACGGTTTCATGAGTGACCTTCAAAACCATTAAAACTGTGGCATCTTCTGTTCACACTTAGGTTGGTTTCTCTATCATTTATGTTATTAGAGACATTTTTTGAAGATCTCTTCAGCCT
The DNA here is from genome assembly GCA_004027455.1 of Hydrochoerus hydrochaeris. NCBI lineage: Eukaryota > Metazoa > Chordata > Mammalia > Rodentia > Hydrochaeridae > Hydrochoerus > Hydrochoerus hydrochaeris. The sequence continues at coordinate 106,508 of PVLA01004481.1, forward strand.
CATCCTGAAGTTCCAGAATTCCAAATAAGTTGTTTATATCTTGATTGGAAGATGATCTGGTTTAGGAGAAACTAACTCTTGACACTTGCCATATTTCTCTTGAATTACTTCTCCTATTGTAAGATTAAATATAAAAGGTTAAACAAAAACCATGGGACAAATTAAGATTCACACTGAAAAATGATGTGTCCGGAAAATATTGGCCTCACAAGCGTCAGGTTTTGCCATCAGCTGAAAGCCCTCCGAGCTTACCAGAAATCTAAAATGGCTCAGCAAATGAGTGTGTGTGTGTAGGCAACTGCTTTTCCCTATTTTCCATAGGAGGAATCCGTGTTAATGCCTTCGTTTTCTTTCGTGTTCCTAAGTAGCCAGATGCCCTCCTGACTTAACACTGAACAACACACATTCAGTTTCTCTTTCTCAAAAAACCGTTGTGAATTACAGCTTGGTCTGATATAAAAGGGGGTTTCCCCTTCCTTTTACTTTTTATCCTTCTCTCCCAAAGTCTACTGACTACATCTTTTATTCTGGTAGAATCTATTTCCAGAACTAAACAAAAACTTCTATGTGGTTTTTTTTGGTTGTTGGTGTTGTTTTGTGTTTTGTCAGTATGGGTTTTGTTGGAGTCAGCCAATAGTGAAGTTTCAATGACTCTATCTTTGAAGCTGAAAAGCTTCAATTTAAATGGCAGAGACTTTTCCTGAAAATATCTTTGGATTCAAATGCCATAGGAACCATCCTGCAGTTAATTAGCATCTAAGTAATTAGATTTTTGTCCTGTCTGTTTGAAAGCTGTACAGGGAAGTTGCCCGGAGGCGGAGGTTTCTCTTAAAGTCTGTATGCTAACCTTGTCACCCATCCTCAGAGGGCAGGGATGTGCTGACCTTCACCTGAGAGTAAAAAGCCCAGCTGCCTAGGTCCTTATGTTTTTATGATAATCCTTAGCTCATATTTTGCAAGTAGCTATGTTGAATGCACGATGAAAGAGGATGCATGCCAGACAAGTGTGGTTCACATGCTACATGTATTTCCAAGTTTTATTTGTAAAGAGTTCAGTCAGAATTGTATCAGTTAAGCTCTATTATATGTGTATGTGTGTGTGTGCATGTAGAGAGAATAAAGCTGTCTTTTATCAATTTTTTAGAATGTCTATTTCTCAGTAGAGCTACGCAGGTAAATTGATAGCAAAGTTCTTTTTGTACTTTGGGTTTGTTTGCTTTTACGGTAATGGGAATCAGATTCAGGGCCTTGGTATACTCTAGGCAGGAACTCTGCTACCTCCGAGATACACGCAGGCCAGCAATATTCTTTAGAGACTGATGACAGAAACATAAATCTAGGCAAATAACATAGAAATAACTTGCAAGGGAGACATAGGTGTGGTGATATATACTAAAGTGCATATATGTAGTTTATTTCTAGTCAGTGATGGACCACCATATCAGGTCCTTCTATACTTAATAAAGAAAAGCTCATTAAGAGAAAAGGGCATTCCACCTAAATGAAAAAGTAAAGCACTGATTACAGCAGGCATTTGACTGTTAGAGCCTCCGTGGGCATAATAAAATCCTCATATGTTTTAATTCATGTACGCATGCCTGCATTTAATATGCTTTGGGGCCATGTCTACAATTAATATGATTTATGAGAAAAGAACATGTGTAATATTGGGAGGGTATAGCGCACATATTTTTTTCTTCATGAGTAAAAAAATACAGCAACAACACGGTTGAAGGAGAAATCGCTAGCCCATGGCATATTAAGATGGACTGACAGGGCCCTGAGTAAACTTGGGGGAGTTAATGATACCCTCTTATCTAACCCTGACACATTTCCAGCATGTAATTTACAGAAGCTCTGTCCAGGGAATCTTGACAAATGCTCCTAACGATGTCAGGGCAATGTTCCATTCTAATGGAAAACAGATGTGGGTCACATACCCTCATTCATCACCGTGCACAGTCTCAGCTCTTTCAGGGGACGAATGGCATTACCTGCTGTTAACTTTCCTCATTTGGGGCGAATTCTCACAATCACAGTAGCGCTCTGAAGAGTGCACACTTAGCACCAGTTCAAAAGCCTGCCTGAGAACATGACTGGGGAAAATCAAACATATATCTTGGTTTCATTTCTTGACTACTTCAGAACACATTTGTTAAATATTAATTGACCCTTTGGGACTTAATGATTCTAAATATAGAAAGGAGGAAAGAAAAACGACCCTCAGGCATCCCACAGTATTTCAATGAGTCGGCCTGTAACTATTTCTCTCTTAGCCTGAGAGTACGGTGGTAGTAGAGAGTGGTATAGCATGTGTATGGCCTTGGATTCCAACACCAGTACCACAAAGATAATAACAAACAAATAAATAGTAAGTGTAAATAAAAATTTTCTGTAACTGCCCATGTACTAAGCCCACATTTAAAAAAAAATTACAGGAATGATTCACCTTGGTAATGTTTTCTAAATGAAAATTTTGTCGAATCTGAACTGCTCAGCTCCATCTGAGCCTCACAAATAACACAATAAACTAGAAATACTTTAACTTTTGCTAAGAACTTTGCCTCTGCCAAGCAGAGAATGTTGGGTGAACGACAGGAAGTGTGACTGAAAATGACCATGTTTGATGAAGTTTTTAAAAGTTTATTTCAGTGAAAGCCAAATTGTCATTAATCCCTTCAAAATACTCCTCCACAAGGAGCACACTCATGCCATCACTCTTGCCCCTTTCTGAAGCACTTCTGGAAGGCCTTTTTGGGAAGTGTATTCAGCTGCACTGTCCTGGGTGCCTTGATGTCCTGAGTCAGTTCACAGCATTTACCTTTCCTCGTCATTCTGACTTTGAGCAAGTGTCAAAAGCTGTGAGGTTCCAGACCCGATGAATAAAGTGGAGAAGGACACATAGTGATGTTTTTTTGAGTCTGTTTCTCCGTGAATGGTCCTGGGCAGTGGCATTCACTGTACTTTTATCACACTTTGTACAGATATGAAACAGAAGTTCTAGAACTGCTTCAGAAGACTTCCGGTGCAACTTTAGAAAATAGCAAGAATGATGGGATAGATGTGTTCAAAGGAGGAAAAGTATTTGAAGGGTTTGAGTGGCCATGCATTTTTTACTGTAATAATTTTTTTGAACATTCACTATATATTTTTTTGAATTAAAGGAATAAAAACAGTTGCTCGGTGTAACAAGAAAATCTCTTTTGCTTCCAGATCATGTGTGTTCTATGCAAATATTTCTGTAGCTGCTTCAAGTCACCATCATAAGACTCCATCTCTAAATTCCTGAGGACTATAAAAGAGATGCCTTCTTACCATTCTCTTCATGGAAGGAAAACATATCCTTAAGACAAAGAACCAACAAAAACACTAAGTGGTGCTTTAGGATGTTGCTGACAAGTAGGTGTCAGGAAATGAACTTCTACTAACCACGGAATGCAAAGGACAATCTTGCTGAAGTCTGAGAATGAACGTACATTGTAGGAAATGCTTTCTGGTCTGGTTCACAAGCTACTCTGTAAGGTGAAATAGACATTCATTTAAGATACAGAACATGCAGCCAATCTATCACCGTAAAACATATGAGAGTACAGTCTTCCAGGAACCAGCAGCTCTGACACAATTAAGCTGAGATGCTCTCCAGTTTATTTGATCCCACATCAATCCAGGAGCATCTCACCAGTAACAATGAATGTTCCCCTTTCTGAACACCCAGAGACTTATTGGTGTCCCTGATCATACACTGGGCAGCACCCAGTCACTTATCACACGGATAGTTTGATGCACACTGACAGCTCCCAGGGTCCCAGTGAAGTCTCTGGCACAGCTCTGTGGCCTACAGAAATTGTCAGCTCCTGCAACCCCTAACCAAATAAGATCTTTGTAATGGGCTGATGAAAAGAATGCAGCTACATGGTTAACTCAAAATTATTTAGTTAGCTTGTCACTTACTTTCCAAAGTCTTCCTGTTGTGCTGATTTTTTTTTTTTCCTGATGGATAGAACATCACTGGCCTCAGAATCCCCTGCCCTTGAGCTTATGTAGCATACTTCTAGTTCATCCAGAATTCTTGCATTATAGATGATGGAAAGTATGGGCTTTGTTACTTTTATTTTTTTGTTCTGTCATTGCTTTACCCTTGTGGTATAAGGACTGAACCATGAGGCCTGCTCACGGAGCTACATTCCCACCCCTTTTTATTCTGAGACAGGGTCTCACTAAACGCTAAGCTCCCCAGCTAGCCCTGCACTCATGGGGATTCTCCCGCCTCAGCCTCCCAGCAGGCTGAGGCAGTATGTGTGCACAACCACACTCAACAGCTGTATGGTTTTGAAAACACATTAACAGCAATGCTATATTTCAATAAGTCAAAACAAGAATAAGAAAAGAGAAACAACAGGCCCACCCTCTCCCTTCTCTGCCCTTAGCCACATGAAATGAAAGATGGTTGCTTAATCATTTGAGTTCCCAAATGAGACATCAGTATTTTATAAGAAAAAAAGAGCAGTCATTGCTTTAAATAAGTCATGCCTCCTTCACGACTAGCTCAGCGCTCAGGCGTGGTGTTACAGCCATCTCACAGCTAAGAAATGTTCCCTTTGATACGGCAATACTATGTGAAGCTGATAAATAAAAAAACAAGTCGGGTACAGAAAGACAAATACCACAGGTTCTCATTTATGTGTAGAAGGTAAAAAAGCCAATTTCAAAGAAACAGAGGGTGAAGAAGTATTACCAGAGGCCAAAACGGATACGGGGGAGGATGAACAGAAATAGAAAGGTTAATGGATCCTGAGCTGGGTGGGTGGAATAACTTCAAATGTTCTAGCAAGTCAGAATGACTATGGCTGACATCAGTTGAAAATAGCTAGTAGAGAGGATTTCTGAATGTGCCATCACAAAGAAATAATCTGTCTGCAGTGAGAGATACACCAGTTAACTTGATCTAATTGTTATATATTGAACACCTGTACTGTAAGGTCACACTGGACCCCATAAAGATGTACAATTACTATGTGTTGGCTATAAAGAGAAATATATTTTAAAACCGCACTGTCTCAAAAGGCCTCTGAGTTTGTCACCTTTTGCTGACCAGCAGGGACAGTTGCACTGCTAATCTCAGAAGCTCTCAGGAATAATTTTTTTAAATATTATACTTTACTTTGAAAAATACACACCTCTGATGAAACCCAGACTGTTTTGCAGGGGCAGATTCTTTACAGGAAAAAGAAAACAACAACAACAAAAAAACCCAAAAAACAGTACACAGCTAATGACTGAATTAAGTCTTCTGTGCGCACAGTACAAAGCACACATTCAGCCTCTGATTGAATAAATATGCAAGTATTCAGATTTCTGTAGATACTGCCATTTTGCAAATGCGGTAATAAATTAAAAGCTTTACATTGCATTCCAATCGCATATAAAGGGTTGATTCAGACCTGGCATTAGAATTTAGCACAGCTTGTCTGTATATTACTCCCTACAAAGAAAAACTTTTTATTCTAGTAGCATAGTTATAAGCTAAGCAATCACACTCAATTTCTTTTTCTCCTCGATGGCTGGAGGAACTCAAATGGATCTAAGCACCAGGGAGCCACTGCATTTGATTTGCCCAAAACTCAGATGAACAAGGCTGACAGAGTTTCCATTTAAATCAACTTGGCAGACACGAAAATATTAATTCAGCAAGAAAGGAGTTCTTGTGGCTTGGTTAGCAGTAAGATGTAAGATGCAATCACTGGCTGCTGCTTCCTCCCTTTCTGTAAAAAGATTTGAGCCATGCTGTTGCTACTCTCATAGTTCCCCAAAACTAGTTCACTTGGGATCCCACGGCTAGAGCCGACATAAACCAGGGCGTTCCTCGTGTTCTTAAAGTATACGACCACAGCCTGCAGAGCAAAACCACAGGCACCAGGTCAGTGACAGCCTCCATGGCTTCAACAAATGAATTAGCATGAACATTTTCACCACAAGACAGAGCTTCCCCAAAACATAATATGGCAGACTGGAACTATGCAAATGACCCCTGGTTCTTCTTGTCTCCCTGAAATCAGCTCATTTATGATCATAAACATCCTCTAATCTATGTAAACATGCAAGACTTTTCAAGCCCCAGTAATGAGCTCACGAGCTGCATTGGAAAGAAAACAGCAAGATGCCCAAGTGCTTGAGAGGCTTCGGAATGTCTCTCCTTCCCGGTTTTGTTTGACACCCAACAAATCTCTCTAATTAAAATCACTCCTCTTTCTTCCACAGATGAATTTCTGGAGAGTGTAAATGCAGTGAAGTGCCTCCGCTGGGAAATGGATTGATGGCAGGCCACCTGCTTGTCTGGTTCTTTGCGATGATAAAGCTAGGCTGAGGGCACAGAATTTGTAACCTGTGTCACATGCAAAAACCAAGCATTGCATACACAGCTTCTGGACATGTGCCCCAAAGGTCCAGAAAAACTGCACTGTTGAAAGAGGAGGGGGCTGTACCACAAAGGTAAACATTTCTGCTTTTACCTGTATCGACAGCACAAGAGAAGGGCAAAGAATTTTAAGCATGGTGAAACAGATTTTCACTGCAACAGATGAAACAGAAAAGCCCCCGTTGCAGTCATTTTTCAGTAGTCCATTTTTTATGACCATCTCTGTCCACATAGTTAGCTGATCCCGTCAGCCCCTCTTTGCATCCTCAATAAACCCACAGCCGACAACTTGCCTTGCAGCTAAAGAATTTGAGATCATTGTTAACACTGTAGCCCAAAAAATGACAAGCAAAATCAAAAGCAGTCTTGGGTTTTGTGTACACATATTAACACTTAAATGCTTCTCCCTAATAAGTTTCAGGATTAACAAATGTTTGTCAAAAGTAACTGTGCTGAGCAATTGAAATCTAATTTGAAATGGAACCACGATAGTCTAATACATATATTCATGAAATGGAGAAGCTGCCTAATAGGCATAGCTGACACCAAATATGCAATTTACATACATTACACACTAATAATCTCCATTTTAATATTATTCTTTAAAACCAACTGGATGGGGAATGAAGTTAAAGATTTCCTTTTGTAAAATGTGAGGAAGAACAGAAATTGATCCTGGCATCTGATTCCATTAAGCACAATCTTGTTAGGGTAAAGATCTATCTGTTCTCTCTGGCTCTGTTTCAGAGCCAGGGTCTCAGCACACAAGGCTGTGATGATTCAACCAGACTTAGATTAATGGTCAATAAACCTGATGAGATCTGCAGACCTCCTCTTTGTTCTAAGTGATGAGTGCTGAGCAAATATTCAAGCATGTTCAAGGCTGGTCCACAAATCTTTATGAGAATTTCCCTTCTTTCTCCAGTGGATTACCCATGAAACAGGACAGGTGTACTGGTTATTCAATTACCTCTTCACCCAAGACAAAATTTGAAATGAGGTTTCGGGGTATAGCACTTATCATGGGGATTTATCAATAACAGTTGAATATTCTTTAAAACAAAACCTTTGTTGTAATTTGAGCCTATTTTCATATTTTGTCATTGGTTTCACTCATAAACCAGAAACTAAAATCTGCCCATCAGCTCTAAACATAATATGCATTTATAATAATCCAGATTTACACCAAATGTATTTTTAAGTAATGTTGAATGGAGGGGCACTCGAAATTTATGACCTCTGAGGTTACAAAAAGGACTTCCTCTTTTTAAAAAGGAAAAAGTTTAAGATGAACAGAGGAAGGGCTGGGAAAGCTTCTTGGATATCAAATGGCTCCACAGGAAAAAAAAAATGCCAATGATATAAGAGTAAATGAATCAAAACCATATGGGCCAAATTTTCCCGAAAATACACAGTTTGAAAAATTAAGGAAGAAAAGTGCTTGGCAAAAATGTGTTTTAGGTTTTACCAAACCCAAAACATTTGAAGAATCATTTGCAGTGGTTGATGAACCCTAAACACAGGCAAGTCGGCCCATTCTGGTCCCCTAAAGAACAATAGAAGAGCTTCCAGAGACCGTACAGCCCACTGATACTGCATTTCAGTCAAGAGGTCATTAGAAGCTGTCACCATAGCACTGAGGGGCTCGTAGCAGTAGGATGGAGGTGGGTGTGAAATGATGTAAGTTTGGTAATTTAATTGGCCTTGTTTTAGGGGGCTGTCTATGTGTGTTTTGGGGGTGGGGGAGCAGCGAGGGTAGTATTTCTTGCAGAGGAAAGTTAATTAGAAGAATATGGTCTAAATGTTAATTAGCCTCATGTCTCCAACATATGGTAGTATTTCTGTGCGCTCCATATTCCAAGCAAGCATCCCTGTCCTCCTGCACGTGCAGCAAGGTGCTGGGAATGTGTTCCCTGGAGATGGCAAGGAAATAAATGGTCTATTTTTCCCCCAGTCCTGCATGGCCCCACACCAAGCAAACACGGCCTTTCTGAAAAGGCTGGCTGATGCAGCCGAGGAGAACCCTCACTAGAAAGAGCTGAAGGCTTTTCTCAGTGAGGGCTCTGTCCTGTGTTCCATCTCCTGGAAGGGTCATGCTGTCAGACAGCTATTCAGAGAAGTAGCATTGTTTGGGGCTTTGGGTCCATCACCCTCTCACCCGTCATGGAGAATGTCTCTCCAAGTTGCCTGGCAGCTCTAGTCTGTGATGGAATGTGACACACAGTGCATCACCTGTGGCGCGCTTGCTGGAAAATCAGGTCAGATGACAAGACTGCAGCCCATGGAAAGCTCAGGGCTTTTTGCCTCCTGTGGCACAGACCAGCAGCAGTTAAAATGTTTAACTTAGGCTGATGGAGAATAAGTAACACCCGGAAGACAGACTTGCCTCTTAACCCTGCCAGAAACTTCCTCTACCATTATAGGATCGCATTACCTTGGCCTCAGTTTCCCCATGAGTCAAATGGGAATAGTCCCCAGATAAAATTGTTGATTCACTCAGAAGAGAAAAAGCTGCTGACACCTAAGGCTAGAGAAAATTTCAAGAGGAATTTTTTTTTTGGTGTCGTGAGATTTCGACTGGGATGAATACGCATCCACCCACTGCTCTGTCACCTGATCCTCCAGACAGGAGCGACTTCCCCGAGTGTGGGTCTCACATCTGCTCCCCACGACGACGCAGAGACTTTCCCTGTGCCGAGCACCGAGGGCTCAACAAAGTGCCATTTGGCAAATGACTATGCTTTTTATTTTAGCTTTGAAAGAACCTTCACTTGGGAAAGCAGAAATGTTAGAGACATTAAACAAAAACCAGCTCGCTCAGGCACAACACATACAGAGAAATGATTTGCCTGTCTTTATGGTTTCTATTAACTCCTTGACAAAAAAAAAAAAGCTAGAAAGACCATTCTATATTTTTCATACACATTCTAGCTCATAATTTCCAAGTCTGAATGGTAAAAATACACCAGTTTTAATGACACTAGTGAAAACATCAAATGAATATACATTTTAATATGTCATATATCCTCCACAAAAGAAAGCTACAAAATAAAAGACCACAAATTACTCAAAAAACTTTATATTCACTTCAGTTTAACTTAACAGGCAGAGAAAGCTCTGATGGTATGCACAGGCAGGGAAAAGGCGGACACAAAATTATATACATTATTACCTCAATTACATCTGCATCTTATTTTGATAAAACCCAGGGCCTTCTCATGGAGCTATATTTTTTGCTTTGAGACAGGGTCTTGCTAAGTTGCTAAAGTGTCCAGACTGGGCTTGAACTTGTGATCCTCCCGCCTCAGCCTCCCAGAGTGCTTGAATTACAGGCATGCACCCCCACACCAGGCTTTATTATGTTTTAAGTCTTAAAACTCAAAAAGAGTCAGAAAGGAATATGCAAGAATATCAATAGTGTTTCCCTGGAAGAAGTTTTTTCTGTTCTAAAAACATTTTTCCCATTTTTTGCAATAAGCATGCAATACTTTCATTATTAGAAGATTTTGTTGTTCTTAGCAAAATTAACCTAGAAGTTTAGAGCTAAAAGTTTAGAAAACTAGTTTGCACTAAGTTATTTTAAAACACAGTGAAAACTGTCTGCCCCTGTTTTGCCACAAAACATATTTGCTCTTCACTCAATCATGTGCTACAGTGGAAAAATAGATCTTAGATTCTGGTCTCATCTTCCACCCTATTTTTCCTACTGCTGATGGCAGCTCACAGTCTCTTTGGGTCTCAGTGGAAACACCTACATCGCAGTTGACCAGATAGAGGCTGGACATAGAAGTGTAAGTGGAGAGAAAGCAGAGAAGCGGTATCAGTACTGTTGTTAATACTGCGTAGTCCAATATGTTAACCTGCACCTCTACCTTAGCAGTAATTAAAGAATTGCCACCTCTTCTCTTTAGCTAGCAGGTAAATAAGGTTGTTAGATCTAAGCTCTTTGCCTCAAACTTCTCTTTATTTTCAAGAAAGCCAGTCAACCAAAACTGGTGTAAACATGTCTTATCTAACTAGAGGCATTCCTAAGAAATGATTAGATCCAATGAAATCTGAGGTCTAATCACAATTTTGCTACACCATTATTTCATAAGTGTTTGGCAAGATACAGATTCACTTCTCTTGTTCTGTAATTTTGCCTGAAGAAATAAGAGAACTGTTGTATTACTCATCACTTGTCTAGCTCATTAAGAAAGATACAAGAACTAAGACAACATGGGATCCTAGGGCTTGTTTGAGGCAGAATTGTATGAGAAGAACACAAAATATTCTGTATATTTACAAGGTAATAAGTAAGTAATTAATAGAATATGAAAGAAATACAACAAAAAATGTCATTGTATTTCCCACTGCCTGATATTAGCATGACTCCCACCCTACTACCAACCCTGAACTCATTTCCAGTCCTCTTGAAGTCCAGGGTTAACTGTTGGAAGTTCAAGCTCTAGAAATTCAACTTATATAATGCTGACATAACACAGCACAATATAATTAACATTATATACAAAATAATATAATACAAGAAACTAGCAGTTTCACTACAGAATACGGTTTGCATTCTTTTCACTGTGATTAAAATAAGATGCTGACAAACGTGGATGGGATTCTGCACTTCACCTTACAGAAATGCCTAAGATTGGAATTTACTTCTGTTAAAATTTTCAAACAAATCAGGTTCACGAAAAGCTTTTCTATGGCCACAAACTACTCAGGTTAAAAAAATCACAAATAACTATAGATACTCTGCCTAAACTGTTGGAGAAGCTTATCTTCAGTGAATCTGGGGTTTTTTAAGATGACTCTATCAGTATAAGCTCATGATTGTCATGCAAAACCATACTCACAAATGCCACTACTTGGAAATCAAATGCATTAAAGTCCTGTAGGAATTGTTTTCATGTTGTCGTTTTTCAGCTGAGGTTTAAAGCCACCTCTTACTTTTTATGATTATTTTTTATACCAGGATATGCTATAGGAATCTATGAAACTTAATTACATTTACTGGTACAAAAAAAAGGCTTTATGAACTTTTGCCTTTAGGCAGAAATGTTTATTTCATTGCCTTTGCTATCCATTCTTTTCAACTCCCAGGGCTTTGAACTTTTCAGCTACTCAGTTATCACAGTGGCACAGAGCCCCAGAGCCTCACTCCTAAGAATCACACCACAAGTTGAAGAAAACGAAGAAGGCAAAGATATATGAGTCGTTATTTTGGCCACCCTTTGTGCCATTAAAATCTCATTTTCTGCCTATTAGAATGCCCTCTTGGTGCTTAGGAAGCGGTGATAGTCAGTGATTAGTGTGTAATTGAGTATAATTGTCTTTTCACTTTTCATTTGTGTCATTCTGAGCTTCTCTCTGTTTTTCTAACCACCAGGAGGAAAAAGGAGGTCGGAAAAAGATAAAGCTGTTAAAACTCTCACTCTCTCAGCCCTGAAGAGATTCTCGATTGCAATTATAGATTGCAACCCCTTTGCGACATTTCTCCAAATTTAGTGGAGAGCTCTTCTCGCCACCTGGGCCAACTGCTCTCTAATAAAATCAAGCGATCTGTATTTAAACAACTGCTAATAATGTCAACTTCAGACAGATGCCACATGTAAGAAATTTAACCATCTCTCTGACATGCAATTATCAAGGCAATTTATTAATATGATCTCTCAAGAAAAGCTCATAGTCCAATGCAAATTAGAAAAACAATTACAACATTCAAATATTTATATATTCCCAAAGAGCAGTAATTCTCCTAATTTGTGCATTTATAACTTGCTTATTTCAGTTCTGTGGTGATAACTGAGACTCTCTCCACATTATTTGTCTTCTCTCTCTCAGATTGTTGTGTCAAAGCTTTGCTATTTTCTTATCAGGTGCTTTTGCTCAAAATCCTGACCCCTCAACAAATACCAATTGAAGCAAGAAACAAAACTAAAGCCACCATGTTTGTGAAATTCTTAACCAAAACCCAAAGCTGTGGATAGAGAAGATACAGGATAAGTGCGTCAACTACTAAGTACAAACACAGTCTCAGAGATCACATTTAAAATCATTTGAATTTTAAGTCTAAGCTACAGGGTTTGCTGCAGCCAGTAGGAAGGGTAGAAGAAAGGAAACTAGAAAACTAAAATCATGTGGCTTGTATAAAGAATACATTATGGTTTAAATTTGGCAATTCATTATACCACTGCCTCAGGGAATTGACTATTTGGTTCTGGTATACAGCAAATCATCTGTCTAGAAACACGGGACTGACCTGAGGTGAAAGGCCATTGCCAATGGCGGGGTTCATGGGGTTGGAGGGCCCCGACGGAGGCACAAAGCTGTCTGTATAGCTGGAAAATCCATGCCTGGTGCTGGGAAGGCAGTAGGCAGAGCTGCTGTCGGGGTTTGAAGGAATAGTGCTTTGGTGTACGGTGCTTGGAGGAAGTGGCTGAGGTCTGTGAACAGTGCTGCTGGGATCCGACACAGCTGGAATGAAGAAGATTGTCAGCAGACAGGTCCTATGCAGGCCAGCAGAGCCAGTTCAGCACAAAATTCCCCAAGTCATCAAGCCATCAGCAGCATGTATTGGTGAGGTCCAAAGATAATTCAAACTGTATTACCTAACATGTAGGTGTAGAACCATTCAACCATGTCTACTTTGTGTATTTGCAAGTACATAACTTAGGTATATGCTCTCACAGCACATTGACTCAGAATTACGAATGCAGAAACCACACTCACAGTGCTAACAAACATCTTTTGGTAGTGAATACAATCAGTGTGACAATTAACCAATGTCTGCAAGTCACAAATATCTCACCAAATGCACCTTTACAGTGCCTATATATTAATGCAATAGCAATCTCAAATGCTATCTTTCATAATCCAAAATACTTGAGCCTTGCAATTTAACGTTATCCCATTCAGTTCTAAGTGCTAAGAAATAGGAACTTTATCAAAGCTCTCCTTCTCCATATTACTACTGCAATTAGTAACCATCACAGAACTTCAGTTAATTACAATCTAGTGTATAAATGTACTGCAGTTAGTAACCATCATGAAACTGGTATACAAATTTAGCAGCAAATTTTTAACAAAAAAGCAAACCCTATGTTTATTGAGGAAAGTTGTTTTGTTCTAAAATACCAAAAAGGTATTATATTACACCGTTTATCTAGAGGAACTTAGATATGTCATGGAATAAACTATATTTCTGAAATGTGACGGGAACATTTAGGACAACCTGATATCACATAATTGACATACAAACAGCATCACTGTCAACATCGTAGAAAGAATTAATTATATAAAATATCTGCCAGGGAAAGCAATTGGAAGTTATAGTTTAATCTCCTTGACTCTTCTTCTTTATACCTTGTGGAATAGATGTGGGCTGGTAAGAGGTCTCCGACAGCTGGTATGTTGGCAGAGTCGGCATGGCAGTGGGAGGGAATCCCCCCGGAATTAGATGGTTGAAAGCCATGAGTTGATTGGCCCCAGCTTGCTTCCTCCATCTTGCACGGCGGTTGCTAAACCAGACCTATGGATTTAATTTAAAATTTGAGGATTTCACTGATGAAATAATAGTACATTCTTAATGAATTTTTCATGCTAAAACAGATTAAAGACCTCTTACTGACAGGGCAAGTAGACGCGAGAGCCCCACCCCCACCCCACCTTCGGTGGTGTTGGGGAGCAGTGTCAGGTTGAAAGGAGAGCTGAATAGCAGGGGTCGGTACCGAGACATTGAGGACCCTTTGTGGTCCTGTAGCACCTCCCGCCCCCGTGAACCTCATGATGACCTTGGGCAGAGATCACTGAGCAAGAGTGGGATTAATAAGAACACCCCGTTACAGCCATCAACACCCACCCACCTGCGCAAACTGCAAGCTTTAAGGAAGATCCATGAGCATCTTTGACTCCTGCTTTCCACATGTCCTAAATTTGTCACTGCCTGCTGCATACGCTAAGCACTGTGGTTTATATTTTTATCATCCTGCCTGTCACTACAGTCTTTATGAGTACAGCTCCTAGCTCCTAGAGCGTCATGATAAATAGATGGAGCCATATTACCATGTTTCATGTGAGATACTGAACTGGTCTCAGTGGAAATAAACACCAAAGAAGGGTTTGAAAACATGAAAACAGTTTGTATCTAAAATACAGATGATGATTGGTAGGAAAGCTTTCTACCAGTTAAAGATATTCGAACGTTTATATCAAAAGTTATTGAAACATGACCTGAAAGCATTGTGCTTAGGTGGCGACAGAAGAGGAGCAAGGTAGGACCCAGCACTCCTAAGATTCCAACAACCTTATGGAGGCTCGCAAAGAATTCAAGGAGACCAAACCAGTTACTCATTAGAGGAAGAAGCCCCATGTTTGGAAGTGCAGAGAATCAGGACAACGCATGAGTAAGGGCCAAGTTTCAGCTCATTTTGGAGTTTGGACATGATTTTCATGAAAGATTGCTCTAGACAGAGATCACAGTACAAAGTAGGAAGACTAGACCACCCCCAAAAAAGATGAGCTTTGATTTCTTCCCAGGACAATGCTAACACTTACACAACATAACTGTAATTTTTATGTCATATAGTTTTATTAAGTGCAAGTTTGTTCTTTTCAAAGTAAGAAACCCAAGTTAGCAAGTATTTTACTCAGGCATCTTGTCAACCTTCTACCACTCATCCAAGCATTTGCTTAAACAGTGTTTTGTCTCCTCCAGCCAGAAAGTGGTTTGAATTTCCCCAAAATATTAATATTTAATAAATCTTTATGTCTCCATCCGGAAGAGAAAGTAAGTCAACATTTTCCATATGTTGACACATAGTTGAATTAGCGTGCTACTTCATAAATTGTCACCTGAGCTAACAGAACCATGAGTGATCCTGCATCAACTGTGTTTTCTCTTTGCAAGTCTGAGTGTCTGTTACAATTTTCTAGATGCATTACAGGAAGAAAACCATTTCTTACTGAGGAAAACCTTGGAACAAACTTCATTAGCCTGGAAAGGCTGAGGTTGGGAAATCAGGGTCATTTTCATGCTGTATCACCCACTGCAGTCATAACTTTATATTATAAAACCTCAAGATTAAAGAGGCATTTCCAGCTCACATGAAGAACGTCCTCCTATTTTTCTAAATCAACTATATCCAATGCATCTCATTTTACATGTTAGGGTATGAGAAGAATGAGACTCTCAAAAGTTCAGATATGACTCCACTCATGAGTATTTACCGTCCACAGTTGCAGTAGTGAGAGCCACCATGAAGAACTCAGAAACCTCCACTCCACTCTATCAAAGCACGCAGTGAAAGTGTCTATGCCAACTTCCCTCTGCAACCTTCAGATAAGTAACCAGGTCTGATCTACCCAGAGGGGGCTATGCCCAGTCTCCTCTTCAATCTCAACTTAGTTTTCACTCAGGCTTCATTCTAACTATACCGTAAGCCGAATTTTAAAAGCAAAACTGTCATCACCCAAATTATGTAAAAGGAAGAACATTATAACTTTCTACAAATTCCTTCAAGAGATCAAATCCACACAGATTAGACATGTAAGGATTTTGGAAGTTGTCCTCATTTTTTCCAAAATAACAACAAATAAATATCAAAGATTCTGAGCAAATCCACTAGGAGCTATATTTTAAAAAATCTTATTTTATGAAACAATATCTATTATATCTACAGCAAAAAGATGAAGGTAAATAATTGAAAGATAAATCTATACTTAAGAACAGATTTGCAGGAGAAGGCTTAAGCTTCAAAAGGGAAAAAAGTTAAATGTTGTTTAAGTTCAGGCTAAGTAAATCCAGAGGACTGTTGCTGAGGAAAGGAGGGTTTAACGAGGCCTGCTCTGCTTGTCTCTGACCATCTAACCAGAATTCTTAATCATCTCACTGGTACCAAACTTCTGTGTTCTCTAGAACTAGATGGGCTGCCAAACAAAGCAAGGAAAGAAAAATATACTAAAGTTGAAAACTTGAAAGTAGTCATTGTCTTCACTGTACTTGGAAACTCAAGAAAAATGTATCTTCAACTTTAATAGGGAAAAAAATGTCCCTGAAACGACATTCATTATAAATTCCTATAAGGATCGCATAGTGATACTACTGGAAAGCTGTTAGTATTCTACAGTTAGCTAAAAAAAATAATTCCTTTGATCCTCAGAAGTCCTAAATAACTCAGTATTGCATCACTAATCCTTAATAGGCCATTAATGGATAATCAGTTTAACGACATGTATGTGTGAATGTATAAGACTAAGTTTATCTAACAATAGATGGAACATACTGATCACTCAATTCCAATCCAGAAATCCCATTTTGGAAAGAAAAACACTAACAATACAAGCAAACTGGCCTGCACTAATGTTCTGGAGAGAATGAGCTTTCTACCAATGTTGTTTCCAGCAACGCAAAAACAAGTTTTACAAAGTCAGGTACATACCTGCAAGGTGTAGTTTTAACATCTCTAACCCAAAATAAGTTTCCTCTCCCTGCAGTACATGCTATGGCCCTCCACACCACTCTTGGCATGGGGAAGAAGAGAGTGCAGGCACACACATTGCTCTGTAACTTGTTACACACTATTAATTAGCTGTGGTTGCCCTGCAGTATCACAATACATCAAAGCACACTCAAAACAAGTGCATATTTCATGTCATAAGCCACAGCCTGATACATTACCATCTGCCCCCTGGACTCTTCTCTCCTTATATGTCTCTCTCATGAGTTCAGCCATAAAGCTGTAGCCATGCCTTTTTGTTTTGTTTTTTGTTTTGTTTGTTTGTTTGTTTTTGGTACTGGGGATTGAACTCATGACCTCAGACTTGCCAGGCAGGCACTTATGCCACTAAGCTAAATCCCCAGCCAGCCATGCCTTTTAGAAAATAATACTCCATGGATTTCCAGACTAATACAATGTCCAGTGATTTTTTTTTTGAGGCAAAATTTAAATTGGATGAAAGATCCTCATAACATAATGATAACCAGGGGGAAAAAAAGTTAGTGAATTACAGAAGAGGAGTAAGATTTTAATAGATCTTTCTCTTCATGAGTAAAATGATTTGTTCAGGCACTAGATAATATAAACTGGGAAAAATTTAGTACTCTTCATAGAAAAGGTGTAAGAATACTTTTTTATTCAAATGGTTCCGATCTCCACACCCTCACTTATTACTGTGACCTTGAATAATTTGCTTAACATTTGGGGGGCTCCTGTTACAAAATTATAACAATTTAAGTTTTATATATATATATATATATATATATATATATATTTCTTTACAAATATTATAACAATTTAAAAATGCAATAGAATGAAAGCCCTTAGAGAAAATTTAGGAGATGCCATGTGTTAAACAACTTTTAGTTATTAAGTTAAAATTTTCACACTGACATTTCTCTCTGAGAAAGCCAAGACCTAAAGGCTTGCTTTGTCTTTTTTCTCCCTGAGGTCTACAGTCAAAGCCTTTCATGCCAATGGGTCAATAGGAAAGTGCCTCAAAACACCTCAAATAATTGAAAGCCAGTTTGCCTTGAATGGAGGCTTAGGTCAAATTTGCCTACAGTTTCATGGATTAGTGCTAATTGTTCCATGGTGTCAGCCTAATTTTGCCCATCAATAAATTACTAGCTCACATTTTTGGTGTTGTCCTCAAAAGTAACCAAACCTACATTATTTCAGATGGGTTATTTCAAATGCTATTTGAAAAAATGGAGAGAGAATGTAATACTTAATCTTAGAAAGAGAATCTACAACAGGGTTATAAAGTGCTTGATTAAACACTCAATTCAGTGATTATCTGATGGTGCAATATAATATTTTCTAAGTAAGTAAGTTGGGGACGAGCTGCTGGTTTTGCCAGACCCTCTCATTCGCTGCCACCTCCTTTCCTTTCCCATGCCATGCTCTCCTCTGTCCTTCACTCACTACTGAGATGCAGCTTTGCCTGCTGTGTGGAGAGCAGATCGCCAGGGGCCGTGGACACAGCAAAAGCACACACAAGCGCATCTGGATACTCAGGAACAGCTCCCACAGAGAGCTGTGGGATGACCACACTTTGCTTCATTCTGGAGTTCACAACATTCCACACCTATCCCAACCTCTGGACTAGACAGATCTGTTAGAAGGCTTCAAATCACCACTGGCTTCCCTGAGAATCCCAAATTATTGATGCAAATGGATCCTAAGAGATCATGTACCCTAGCAGTTTTTAATTTGCAGGTGGGAGATAGTATCGGAGAATATAATGAAGATCAGGGACTCTTTCCTAGTTAACCCTCTTGTACACATACACTGCACACACACACACACACACCCCTTGTGTAAAAATATCAAACATCTCAGATCTCCTAGAGTTCACTGAAGAGTATCCTGGTGTTGTATTCACCCAGACTGAGACCATTTGATCTAATTGTCCTCACATTTTTAAAACTTAAAAAACAAAAAGCTGAAACCCAGTGAGACAAAGAGACTCACTTAAAATACACTTCTAGCAAACCAGAATCAAAACTCATGTATTCTGACTCCTGGGTCAATGTTATTTCCACAAACAGCTTCTTACCCTGTCTTCTGCCAACTCATTGGTAAGATATTTTCCTGCTTCGTGAAATGATTATTAAAACTTTTGCACATCACACATATTTGCAAGTAATTCTGTGCTTAAAAAATGCATAATGTTTGTCACTACTTGCATTAAAAAACTAGCTCAGTGAATTCAGTAAAAGGTCTTTTTTCTTGCTGTTCTTTCTCACAGGCTAATGGTCTATGATGTACAGCAGCTCTTAGATTTTATACTCAGATTTAGCCAAGAGAAATACAAAACAGCTACTGTCAAATGAATTTTTATGAAACACTGACAAAGCCCTAAATTACTATAGTTTTTATCTCATCTCTATCCAGAAGAGGTCTAGAAACAACTTTTCCTCAGGAGGAAAAATAATGGAATGTAGATATGATTCGGAGTTTGGGTGGCTTAGGGTTGGATTTTCCCAGGTGCCCCAAATTAAACTAACTCACAGTTTCTGGCTATCACTCAAAGAGCGTTGACTTAGCTACCTCTTTCCCAGATCCTCCTAAAAACGAAAGGATTTTTTACTGGCATTTTAATCAGTGATTAACTACTCCCTTCTTTTTTCCTGCTGGGATAAGTAAAAGATCCATATGCTGAGTGTTGTAGGGAATTTGTTAGGCTGTAGATCATAGCCTGGTGCAGGATGTGATGTGTCTCAAGGGAACTAACAAGGCCATAAGGAATGTAAAGAGTCACCGGGTTAAAGCCACATTAAGACAGCTGTTACATTAATGAGGTCCCTGCTTTGGAGAGGAGGTCACTGTATACAAAAATATGAAGTGCTCTTTCCTGGTTTGGTCCCATGTCTCTGAAAGTTAATGGGCCATTGTTATTATCCTTTGACATTCACTGAGCCAGATGAGAGAACCAGGCACTGTATAGCCACATGGGTTGGAAACTCATCCACCCCCATCCTTGATTTTGACAAAACAGGAATGAGGTAGAGCAACACTGAAAGCTCTTCCACTGATCACCTTCACTGTCTCATCTCTTCGACATACAAGTTTCTTGTTTTTTATTCCCATAGAGTTCAAACAAATAATCTAAGAACAGACCCAGCTGGTGCCTGGCATGCCCTGCCATGCATGTAAGAGCTAACTCTCGAGGCATACAAGGCACTCACTTCACACGTAAACCAGGTAATCCTAGAACTACAATAAATAAACAAAAAATATATAGCAGTGTTTAATTATATGTGTTATTATTATAGATTATCGAATCTCTCTTCCCATTTCCCTGGGATACAGAGTAAACTCCTTATGATCCATGGTTAGTGAGGTCACTTCCATACTGTTCGGTGGGGAGGAACACTCTGTATCCCAGGGAAATGGGAAGGGGAAACTCAACAGTTCTAACTAAATCACCAGCCCCACAAAACTTGGTATTCCTGTGACTCTTTCATTCAACCTTCTACACATCTCCAGCCTACACAGCCAGAGGCACACATTCCACCTCGAATACCTTTCCCAACGGTCCCTTCCTTGTCAACCCCATTGCCACTATGTACTTCCTGCCATGGCATTGGCATGGCATCAATCATGAGCTCACCAGCCTGCAACTCAAGCCTTCCACAGGATGTCCTTGGCTTGGCTACCCAACTAGACTCCTTCTACCGCCCTCACCCTGAGCCAGCTGGACTGGAGAGGGAATTAAACATCACCTTCTGTGTAGCTCAGGCACTTCCAACAATTCTGTGTACGTGGAACTCCCCATTAGTAACATGCTTTCCCCACTCCATGACCAGTAGAGTATCTAATCTAACGCCCCATTTATTCCAAGATCTCTTCTTTTCCTTTCAGCCACTCACACTGCACCTTTTCCCTCTCCTTCACTGTGCACTACATACGATTTGTTTTAAAGTACCTATGTGTTAGACTGCAGCTCCTGGAGAGAATAGTCTTAGCTCCTCTCCGAACTCCTTGCCTTTCCTGGCACTGTGATGATCATTTGGACAGCTGAACAGAATCATCCCTCTACCTGGAAGAGACTATTTCTGTAAAATGCTGTGACTGGAGAGATAATGGGTTGCACATGTGCTGATCAGTCTTGGTACCATGTGAGCTGTGCGGTTCACTGCCTAGATTCCACTGACTTTGATTACGAAATTCAAGTATCTAAGAGTCACACAACACATTTCCTCATAAGGTAACTTAACTACTGGGGCAGTGAGGAGTTCCAGGACACCTTAACTCTTTTGTTATCTATGAAATTATTGTGAGAGGAAAACTTCATCATTGATAATGAAAACTCTATTCTACATCAATAGAAATATATCACATCTACATAGACTTTTCCAGAGGGCTCAGCACACTGGTAAGAGTTCAAAAGATAATTCAACATGATCTTAAAATCATGTAATTACTTGAAATGCTTCCAGGCTATAAAATCCTTAAAGCAAAGGTCTTTGCCTTATACACCTTGGCACATTTTCCTGATGGAAAAGCCACAGTACTGAAGTGTGTGGGAAACAATTATCTCTATAGTACGTATGTAGTTGTGCAGCCACGGGTAATTATCTAACCAATCTCAGTTTCTGTTTCTACATTTATAAAGCAGGGGTAGTAATAGTATCAACCCAGGATTGCAGTGACTGAGCTGATTTGTGCAAAGGATGTAAAGTGGTCCCTGTCACAGAACAACCCTTAAAACTGTGTCTACTATTACCTGGGTCCCACTCCAAAGTCTGTAGAGTGCCTGGTGAGCAGTAAGGATTTCTGAGGTGGTAGCCACAGTGGATATGCCTGTGCATCTTAAGAGGGTCTTAAGATCCTCTTCTCCTGAGTGTAACAACATGCATTCACCCGAAGAGTCATTCCTAATCTGCTTATTTCCTTAGGTTAAAGCACGTCTCGGGGGCAGGGTAGTTTGTGGACGCCCCTGGGTTTCAGCGAGCCCTGGGCGGCTGGCGTCGTACCTGGACCCGCGCCTCGGTGAGCTTCGCCCTCTGCGCCAGCTCCTCCCTGGTGTAGATGTCAGGGTAGTGCGTCCTCTCGAAAGCGCGCTCCAGCTCCTCCAGCTGTTCGGCCGTGAAGGTGGTCCGGCTCCTGCGCTGCTTCCTCTTGAGGGGTAAATCTGGTTCAGAGTCAATGTCGGAGCCTTCATCGGACTGGGGTGCTGAGGCTGAAGGTACAAGAGGAAGAAAGGCAGGCTAAAACACACCAGGAAAAGCAGACCTGACCAACCGCAGTGACTGAAATCTTAGCCCACAGTTCCGACACCGTGCTTTCTGTGGATACCCGCCCCTTCCCCTTCCAAATAGTGCCACACTACTAAATGCGATTGAACCTGTTCCCCTACCCCAGGCCCCTCTCCCCATCTGGGCATCTGACATTCTGAGCTTTCAGAAAATACGGTCAGGGCCATTCCATTTGTACAGCTTTGTACTTAGCACTTAGTAGGCACTTCGCTGGTGTCTAATGAATGAACCACATTTAATTTGGTTGCTGATCAATTCCCATCAGCCTTTTCCCGGGAATTCTGTTAACAAACATGATTTCTTGAAAGATATTCCTGATTCAACTTAACATCTCAAAAGCCTACAAAAACAAACTACTGCAGGATTTCTATGTGCTATAGACTATTGCCCTTATTTAAAAATCATGTTTAAATGTAGTCTCTTATGAGCAGATATTGACAAATGCTTTAAAGTGAGTCTACGTCTTATTAATGTAAATCTGAAGAGCTGCTCTTTAATGAAGGTGATACTGTCTCATGAACTATCGCCAGCTGAACACTAGACTCTGGACCCCTGCCTATTGCATCTGAGGTGCCCAGTGCAAAGAAGAAAATGTGATGTTCCTTGTTCAAAAATTATTACAAATGTCAAGAGAGCAAAAACAGAGGCCAGAGCTTTTCTCAACAGGGTGACCTGGGTGACAGGACCTTGTGTAGCTCCTCCCCACAAAGCTTGCCTTTGCCTGAATGCACAGGAAAGGGATTTCAGATTTCAATGTGCAGATGTCTAAAAAAAAAAAAAAAAAAAAAGGAACTAGAGGATCAGACAAAATTTGCCTTATTGTGCATTATTGTGTCTTCTCCCATAGGAATGTAAGCTGAATCCTAAGGAAGAAGAAACTGTGATGAAAGATAGCACAGTGTGAGGCCCAAGTATTGCTGTTTCCAGGCCAGGCTTTGATGGGGGAGGAAAGAGCAGCATTTCTGCTAGGGATACTTGAGAGTCCCCACAGTAAAAGGGATCGTGACTTTAACAGAGCACCTGTGGCCTACAGAACATTCTTTGGTTTGAAGCCACCTTGAAGCAGGATGCTGAGCAGGAGAGCAGCCCCCTCTAGGCACAGGGAGAGGAGCCAGAGACCTGTTAAAAAGCTGCTGGGAGCAGGACCTCAGACTAGAGGAAGCATCACAGAAGCTTGCTCCCAAGGATATCCAAAGGTACACTGAAAACGCCCCAAAGACTAGTGGGCTTCTCCCATGAAGAGACTGAAGTATGCTGTCACCAAACGGGGAGAGTAAGTCAGAAAATTATAGAATATTTATGCCGGAGTCAAGGGAACTCAATCGTGCCCTCAGATTGGATCTGCATTAGGAGCAACGTTAGAATGTAGATTGCTCATCAGTGTCTCTATCCGTGGGATTTCCTAAGCTCAAACTTAAATCCGCTGCACAGAAATATAAAATTTATTCTATTTCAGCATAAATTATAAGTTTCCCAGAAAGATATGTGTATATATATATATATATATACCCAAAATGTAACCATAAATATAATCCTAAGTTTTCTAATATTTTCATGTGTTCCATACACAGTCTGAAATGAAGAGGCAATAGGGGGAATTGGTAATGCACCATATATGACAAAGTTAAATATAACTGAAAACAAATACTTGTGCATAAAAGCAAAAGAACTATAATGCACTGAATTATGAACTTCAAAGCTTCCCAATGCAAATTATACACACATATATTTGATAAATGCAAACTAAACTAAATGAGCAATAAATCAGTAGACTGGTGGTTTTCAAGCTTTTGGAGCATTAGAATCACCCAGGGTTTTGGTAGCACATAAACTTCTGGTTCCCCTCCCCAGTTTCAGATTCTATAAATTTAGGCTGGGCCTCTTGAATTTGCATTTCTGATGAACTTGCTGGTGATTGATGCTGATCCCACTGGTTCTGGACACATTTGCAGAACCATCTCTATTCCACATTCCAAATTAACTCTTTCCCCTCATAAATTTTCTTAGAATATAAAATACTTCTTATCTCAATTTATCAGAAAAACCACTTCTACATATACATTTTAAGTTGTAAATAACATGCTCCCTAAGAAACAGATTACTTACTCCTCCAAGAAGACAATTCATTAGGAGCTGGGGATTTAGCTCAGCAATGTAAGCACCCACTTAGGAAGCATGAAATTATGAGTTCAATGCCAGGTACAAAAAAAAGAAAAAAAAAAGACAACACATTGCCACAAAATATTTTCCTTCCAGGCTTCCAGTTTCTGTTGCTCTGAGTTTTACTTCCAAAGTGATGTCAGGTGAAAAATTCCACATTTGGGGACCACTCAAAACTTGCCTCTGCCTGCAAGAACCCTAAATCTTTGCTTGCTCACTCTCTGACTATGATCCATTAGAATAAGAGTATGTGGATGTTTTCGTGCTTCCTTTGGGAGTCTCCAGGGTTATTAAATTCTCCCAAGTAAATATGATGTGTCATGCACTGTCAGGTCAGTTAATCAAAATCATCTCTAGTTTCTGAAGAAAAAACCTGGTTAGATCTACAAACACCAGCAAGAATTCATCCTCAGGGTCAAGACCACTGTGCTTCACCTTAACAATCCACGGCTCCCAGAAGACAAGCTCTCAAGCATAAGGCCCTGCTATGCCCTATTCCCTGTTGGGACCCTTGGAACACAGTAGGTGCTCACTAAGTACATGTAGGATGGACAGAAGCACTGAATAAAATTTCAGTTTTGGTCTAACACTGGTTTCTGCGGCACTGTTTTATGTCTATGAGCTGGGAATTCTGCCCCTGCAAATCTGCCAACATTTATTTAGATGAGTTTTGGGAGAATGTGATGCTCAGAAAGTATTAGAATGGTTTTAAGGATTTATATACCTGCATTTTCAGGAGTAATATTAGAGATAATTTTTCAAAGAGATTAGAGCTCTGTGTGTATTTTTTAAGATGACAAACTACCACAAACTAGCAATTATGAAGACATAACATTTTTAAGAGTCCAAAAGGACAGCTTTCACCACCACAAACAAAATTTTCTAACAAGCTAACAAACCACTACTTTCAGTTCTAGACTATGTATTCAAAAGCACTGGAAAACCTGTATCTAACTAGGAAAACCTCCATTCAGTATCATTTCATACGACACTGAGGAACTCACTTGCCTGATTTTTGTACTGGAAAATTATTTGAACCACTGATCATTTTCGGCAATATGAAGCCACAATCTTACAAGTTAATTCTAACCTTTCCCCATGTGTAAACCCCGATAGGATGTGGGCTTTAAAATATGTAAAGTCAGCAACCCAGAGACAATTTACCAGCAAGGAAAAATGAGCCCCTTCTAAAGATAAAAATGCTATTTCTTATGTCACTCAACAGAAGTAAAATTCATTGTTTGCATAGAATTTAACTGACAATTACCTGAATTTGGAGAATTCAGTTTTTACCAAAAACACATCTAAATCTCATTTTAATAACATTCAGGGACCACATTGCTGCCATTCGTTTATTTTATATACTCAGTTTTACCCAAACTACTAGAACAAATTAGATAGTAGATCCTAAATATTACATGAAAGTAGAAACAAGCCTTTCTTCCAGGTAGATTGATAAAAGAAATATATATATATATATATATATATATATATATATATTTCTGTATAGAATACCTAATGCCCACAGCAGGGTTGACAAAACAGGAATCTAAATGTGTTGCTAAATTGCTAGAATACAATAATTAAATTCAAAATAATCTCTTTGGACTCTTACTATTGTGCACCCTTAAAGGGAGGCTTTCAATTACATTTAAGTTGCTCAATCATATACTTCAGACGCCTTCACAAACAAAACATGCTTTAATATTCATTAAATTTGAATATTACTCCTCAATTTTAGAATTGCTGAATCGCTTTCATAAAAAAAAATCAATACTTAACACACAGCCTTGTAAACGGAAACTCTATTGCCTTAATTTGCAAAACAATTGGCAGATTTTAATCCAACCTATATTGTTATTTGATTTTAAAGGTTTAAACTTTTATTATCAGAACCTCTCCACAATCCATCGTCTGACAGTGCCGCAAAAGGCCAGGGAGCACACCTGCCCCAGGGAGGGATGACTCCACTCCCCTCCCTGTGTAACTGCACCACAGCCCTCAGAAATACCGAGGGCACCAGGGGAAACCGAGGTGCTGCGGGTAAACAGGTCCCACAGCTAAGGGAGGTAGGACTATCCCAGCCCGGCACTGCATCAGAGGATACTGGGCATCCTAAAGAATGGTGAGTTCCTTTACACACGCACACACGCACACACACACACATCCTTTACACACACGCACACACACACACATCCTTTACACACACGCACACACATCCTTTACGCACACACATCCTTTACACACACACGCACACACATCCTTTACACACACACGCACACACACATCCTTTACACACACACATCCTTTACACACACACACGCACATACACACACATCCTTTACACACACACATCCTTTATACACACACGCACACGCACACATCCTTTACACACACACATCCTTTACACACATGCACACACACATCCTTTACACACACGCATCCTTTACACACACACGCACACACACATCCTTTACACACACACACATCCTTTACACACACACGCGCACACACACACACACGTAGTCCTTTTGAAGAGCAACAGTAGAAATGAACCAAAATAAAAACTTAAACACCATCATTTCACTGATGGCCACTATTGCTTATCCTTTCTCCCAAACTTTCAAAAACTGCCCAGAATCAGAAGTAATTTACAGAAATAATACAGTTAGACCATACTGGACACCAAATCAAAAATTTTTTCCAAAGGAATTCAATTTGCTTGAACAAAAATTTGTTGAACTTTATAAATATATTGAAATTTGCTCTTTTTTGTTTTTTTGTACGAGGAATAGAACTCATGACTGCACTTGCCAGGCAGGCCCTGGAGCTACATCCTCAGCCCCATGCTCTGATTCTTAAACAAACAAAGCAAAACAAAATAAAAACAGAATCAATTTTGCCCATTTTTTTGTTTTAAAGCAATTAAAAGAAAAATTTCTTTTTTTTTTTTTGGTACCAGGGATCAAACTCATGACCTCACACTTGCCAGGCAGGCGCTTATGCTGCTGAGCTACATCCCCAGCCCCCTCTAGGTGTCGTACAGATTTTAGAAATTAAGAGTTTGACCATTAGCAGTCTCGTTAAGAATGATCATAAACCATTCCCTGGTCCTAACGCAGAGTCAAGCTGGAACCTAACAGCTATAGCAAGCAATTGAACTGACGATTTGTATCTCTTTATTAAAGTCCCTTTGGGAATTTTTCATTATAATCCATTTAGCAAAAGACTATCAAGACCTATAAAGTTCTGCTTAAACAAAAATATTGGAATAAAGAACTTGAAGCACTTCAGGTTACTCAGCAAAAAATCTAAACTGATCACTGGAAAGTCACCTCTCGCTGAGTACCTGAGTACTTCAACTCTGCACTTTATAAGAAAATTGACTGCATCTTTTTCTACTTCAAGCTAATGGAGTCAAATTTTTCAGTTACCCCACTTGTTTCACATGAATTCTCAAGGCTAAACTTGAGAAAATAGACATCTCAGTAAAGAGAAAGGAAGACGCTAGCGTGTGACGAACGTCATACCCCACAGGATTACACACAATTCCTTCGGAAACAAATCAGACTGGGAGGAGAAGGCAGAAGTGTCACCACCAGCAGACCAAGCATGAAGTTTAATTAAAGGAGGAATTACAGAATTAGAGAGTGTGTCTTTGTCTGCCAGCCCCTGGTGACCCCTTCTGGAGCCTCGGGAAATATTTCATCCTAGTTAACACTATTATACATGAAATCTTGCTTCAATTTTATAGGGATTTAGTCCCATGGAATTCTGTAATTATTGGTTTCCAGACAAATATAATTCAGAGATGGAAGACAGGCCAAAAATGGAGAAACAAAATAATTCACAAGCATGAATCTGACACATTGTCTTTCTTCTCAGCAAGACCATTCATTTGAATAATTAAAGAATCAAAACATGACAACCATTTAAACTCCAGGTTTGCCCTAGATATAACACAATGCGATTTACAGGCGCGGGGAGGAGGGGAGGGGAGGGCAGTGTGTAGAGGACCAACTTCCTACTCATCCTTCCTTTCTGGAAGATGATCCCAAACCAAACCACACAGGCTTTTCATTAGTTTTCATCTTTCTGAGATAGACTTGTCCACATTTTTACTACAAGCTGTGTGTCACTGATGAAAGCACAAGATAAAAATAACAACCCTTCCTGGCTTCATACTGTGTCTGATCGCAGAAGGGCACCTCAGCAGTATACTCCGGGAGGTCTTCAGTTGGTCAGCTCAAAGTCTGAGGCACCCACTTGGCTAACGGCAGAAGTCCAGCCCTGGTGAGTTTTACCATCCAACACACAGGGTACAAAGAGCCGGCTAACTGTTTTCTGATCTGAAGTAGCCCTTTCACTTTGAGAAAGATGTGAATGACCTCTCTCGTGTTTACTCGGGTGAAAGTCAGGAACAAGGCAAGACTGATATTCCCTCTCAGACCCAGAGTAAATGACAAATGACATTTTGCCTTTGTGATCTTCAGGATTTTTGTTGACTTATTTGGAAGCTTTTGTTGGATCCCAAGAAATGGCCTGTGGCTGGGGCCTATTCTACCGATTTCCACGCTCCATCTGTGGAATCCATCAGCGGGGCATTACCCTCATTCAGGGCTCTGACACCTGCCTGGCAGGGTGCAGGAGGCACAAAGGAAGTCGGGTGGATGAGAAAGGGGACATTGGGTGTTTCTTTTTCCAGAGAAGGGGAGGGGGGCTGAAATGGATGCACAGTAGGGGTTAATCCAAGCCAGTTAAGAGACCTCAGCACCTGCAGGCTTCTCTTCCACATTAATTCACAAGCTAAGAAGTAATCAGCAACTTTATGTTTCAGTGTTTTCAACTTACAGATATGTTGAGAAAGGAAAGAGATACACCTCTGAAGGCACATACCAAAGATTTACCTCAAAATCCTAAAATATACCTAGAACTTGTATGACCTAACAGCCTGTCAAGCATTAAATTCATTTTTCTGGAATTCTTAACCCAGCCCTAAAACTCAAGTTACTAGGATTTTGTTAGTGCTGCTGTAGGAGAGATGGTTTATAACCTGCTGAGGGGTTTATCTGGGGACTCGTGGAGTAGAAAGTCTCGTTATTCCAGCTAAAATTTCTCCCCCAAATGTGCCAGTGAAAGATTTTTACCAAGTGTAAAATTAAGGAAGGGAAAAGGATGATTTTTGACAAGGATATATGCCAGGCTTTCTCAAGGAAAGGTCTCTTTTTCTAATTAAGACCCTCTAGTCATTTACCTAGGTTGTTCCTGCCCAGCAATGCCCGATTTTTGGCTGGAGAAATGTAAAGCTATTCCCCTCCCCTCTGACCCAAGCCCTTCCCTCAGAAGCTGCCCGCTCACAGCACGAGGTCATTAGAAGGAAAATAAGCTCCTGCCAGGTTGGGGCTAATCAAAATAACACAAATAAACCCTGACACTCGACAACTCCCTGAGTGCCTGCTGCCCTGGGAGGAGATACAGATTGGTTATGAATACGGCCAGCCACGGCACCGTCCAGGAGGGGCCTGAGCAAGTCCTGGAGAGTCACTTGAAATGCACATCGTGAGCCACTGGGTGTTTAAGATAAGGGTTGGCAAACAGGAACTGGCAGAATGGCCAAGCTGCCTCGGAGGTGCTGAGCTGAGGAACCCCCAAGGCCTCCCCCACCCCACCCCTGCATCCCAAGGATGCCATAAATTTGTGTTTCGGGCGTGGCCAAGTTTTCTGTACACAGCTCTCAGACACCTTTGTGCAGGTGCACTTCTCTCCTGTCAGCCACCACCTGACCATCAGCCCTGTCAAAGGCCTCTGTAATAACCAGCTGGAAAGAAGATAGCGATGTTCAGTGGAATATTCCAATCAGTGCATGCTTGTGCCCTCTCTCGTCTCCTGATTCAAGCAACATTTTGTGTAAGGGAGCCAGGAAATACGGACCAAGCCAAACCTGTTTTAGCACCACTTCTCAAAAGCTTCAAGCACAAGAGGTTTAAGAACCCTGATGCTGATCCAAACTGAGCCAGTGGCTTCTTAAACCCTTTGTCTACAGGCAAGCATGTGTGTGTGTGTGTGTGTGTGTGTGTGTGTAACAAGAATTTCTGTTCCAACATGAGTCTCTCTAAACCAGCAGGGTTGAGATCATCCTTCACTCCTGCACCCTGCAAGCCATTTCTATCTGCAACTTCAAAAAAAAAAAAAAAGAATAAATGACTTTGTGAAACTCCATGGTAACCACCACCAGCACATTTCAAAGAAAAAAAGAGACTAAAGCCCCCAGAAAATGTATTACTATTCAATTAGGAAAACTGATTAGTTAACTAATTAATCAGCTAACAGCTTTCTAAGCATAATCTCCAGTGCTAAGAACATTTCCCTTCAAGAGCTTAAAAGTCACACATAATTAAAATTAAGAGCCAGAGCTGCCATTGATACTAAGGTTCCGTGTGTCTAGAAGCAGTGGGCTAAGTTTTCTTTTACAGGGGATTGGGTCGAGTGGAGAGGGAGAGGTAATTGGCACACTGAAGGGGAACAGGAAAACAGTAGTTCTCGTGAAAGGCAAAGGGCCAAGTGACTTTTATTTACAATTGTCAAGAGAGAGGCCATTATACACCATATGTGCCACAATTGCCCTCTTATCACAGGCTGGCCATCGTGTCCTTTGGGAGCTGTTAATGAACTGGGTAATTGAGCTGCTGACATGTGTTACCAAAACAAAACAATAGGAAGAAGAGACAAATGAACATTTTATTTGCCAATCAGAGTAGGTTCAGCCTTTCATGGAGCTGCAGCTAAGTGACTGACTGGATACATAAAACAGTGCATTGAAAACCAGCAGATGCAGGCACAATAATAGTTAACTGACAGCTTATGGCCCATCTGTGCTTAACATTTTGTTAAAGAAATTACTTGACTTGCTAAAGAGACGAATCATACAGCTGCCCTGAGAGCTGCATTATAGGAGATAAATCATGAGCTAAACTGTTTCATGCTTAAAATGACAATGCTTATTAACAGTTATGTGGGGACATTTTGTCAGCACAGCTTGACACAGTTATTTCTTACTTAAAAATGTGACCACTTAGAGATAGTCAACAGAATTAGCTTAGGGGGAAAACACAGAACACAGCAAATGACGGAAAGCAATACACACGTTGAATCTTTTGCAAATAGATATGCACTTCAAGGGTTCCAAACAGAAAAAAATAACTATGATGGAACATAAGATCATATTCCATACAGTAATTATATACCTGCTTCCACTTACATCTTCTTTATTGAAGCTACAGCATGTTAGAAACGCTCTCATTCTAGGTTGATTATCATTAGTTTCTAGCAACGGTAGAATAGAAAACAAGTGAGTCAAAATAGCTTTCTGATAACTTTCTCAAATATATTCACTGTCTTCCTTTGAAAAAAAATTGGTTTCACAGGGAGAGAAAAACTACGTCACAAAGGACTGGTTTTGTAAGGAGATTTAGCTTAAGTTTTTGTGACTGCAATTGAACTGAAACCACATTTTTCAGTCCAAGAGTGGCTCATCCCTGTCTCTTGCCATATAGAAAAGTTAACTCTGAAGTTATATCCATGGAAACTGGTTGGCCAGAGGCTGAATGTGATTTTCTCAGAAACTTTCCTATGTGGTTTCTCTACCATGATGAGCAGAGCTGACATACTAACAATAAGAATATTAGAAGAAAAGCTGCTATTTATGACCAGCTGGCCATGTCTACTACCCCATCCATTCCCTGTGAGGTATTTGTGCACATTTTCCTAAATCTTTAGCAAAACTCTATTTGGAAAGTTAGTGTTACCCCCAACCTACAGATGAGGAAAAAACAAATGAAATCTACCTGATTTAGGAGAAGCCAGGCTATCCTAATGTAAAATCTCATCAGCATCATCATTTGAAAAAGGAGGATTGATATGGGCTGGAGGAAAAACTGTAGCTTCTATAGTTACCCATTTTTCTTCCTTGTCTATAGAGCTGTGACTCAGACATTGCAGTCAAACCTATAAATCACTTGTGAAAACCTGAGCAAACATAAAAGGTGAGGACTCTTTTCAGGAGTGGTTGGTGTGTAAGAGAAGTATGTTGTGCAGTTACTAAGAAAGACCTCCAGTCAGGAAACCTAAATCTTAGTTATATTTACAGAGCTCTAAATAAGACACAGTGTGTTCATGACATACCTGAGAAAGACAAAGGAATACCTTGCCTTCATCTGTATTTGCCACTATCAAATATTTTTTGCTATTGTGTACATAAATTGTTTGAAAGTCAACAAACTAGGGCTCATTATGTAGGAGAGGTAGCAGGTTACACAGCCTTTCAGGGATACAAAACTAAAGAATGCTTTTGCCAACCCTTACTAGGACAGCCCTATCCAAAGACACAAAACTCAAATACCCTTATCCACAACTAAGCTTTGCCAGGATTAGCATGACACAAGATGTTTGAAAACTAGAAGAAAGGCAGAATTAAGAAGAAAGATAAATACTACACTTCGTGTGCCAGAAACCTATGTAAAGAGGTAAGAAGATAAATGACTAAGAGAACTGAAATGCCAAGGCGAAGGATTGGCAAAGCTGTAAGATTCCTAGGGGGGAAAAAACCCCGGGGACCAGTGGTGGCGAACCTATGGCTCATGCACTATCACTGAGAGCTCTAAAAGGTTCACATCACTGCCCTAAACCAACCCCTGGATTTTACAGGTGAAATCTCCACAGAACAAAAGATGCTACCCTAAATCACCCATCAGTGAGTATTTACTGAATGCCTGCAATATCTCTGGTTTTTGTTTGTTTGTTTGTTTTACCAGGAATCGAACTCAAGACCTCATGCTTGCCAGGCAGGTGCTGCACCACTGAGCCAAACCCTTGGTCTGATATCTCTGGTTTTATCTATGGTACCAGAAATGCAAATATGGAAACTAAACTCAAAAAGCAAAACACTCTTCCCAGTGCTTTTTCTTCCTAGGCAAAGACAAATGTCAGTGTATATGAGAGAGAAAGTAGCTATGTCCTATGACCACAGAAAGACAGCCTCTCACATCTTAGAAATCTAAACACATTACTTACTAAATAACAGCCATTGATTCTGTGATCTTTAATATAGACATCAAATAATACATATATGCTTCAGTATTTCCCATGGAGCATTTCAAGATTGTTTCTCTGCTTCACATTTTCTCTTGAGTTCCATATGGAAGCCAAAGGGGTGGCACAGAACCCTGTTTGCAAACTCTAAATCTTATCTTGGCCAATTATTGCTTGTTGGAAGATAGAAGGAGGTAATGGCTGAGTATTAAATGAAAGAAGAGACTTTCCCCAGAGGCAACATAGGAGGCTCAGCTTAATCCTTAATGGCAAACAAATTAGAAGCAACATCAAGGTCATCATCAGAAATCACAGACAGGATATCTGTTTTGCAAGAAGTACTTCCCTGGAGGCTGGGAAGGGCAGAAAATGAGCCTGGGCAATGCTGCCTTTCCCTCCTTCATCCTGCAGAAGTGTAAGGTTCCAGCCTGGAACCTGAAAGATTACTGTCACGTACCACTGAAGCAACTCATGAAAAATAAGAAAATCAATCAAGTGACTAAAGCGATGGTATGAATGATTTACCACCAGCATTTAGTAGGAACACATGCTAGGTAGGGAAATGATAAAGCGGGGGATAGCAAAGGTTTGGGCAGAGGGAGGTTCATTTCATGGTGGAAAATGTGCAGCTCAGGAGACAGGCCGACTTCTCCAAACGCCCACTTGGCCTCTTCTCATCTGATTTGGGGCCACTTCGCTTAGCCCTCTGAACTGGTTTTCTCATCAGCAATAGAAGGTTTTAAACACCTGCTTCCAAGGTTGGCTTTAAGGAAATGATAGTTTGAAAAAGACAGACTCTCCCCCTGTACCATATTCCTAGCCAATCCCCACTCCCCTTCTTGTTCCCCACCCCTACCCAGCACAACAGAACAGTTTGAGACAAATATTCCTTCTATTCTAAGACCGAGAGAGAGAGATGACCTCAAAACACTGAAGATATTTGTAGCAGTTCCCAAACTTATAGAACGAGACCATCTGCTTCCTTTTCTGGAGACGCTGACCATAGAAAGCCAGCCTGTGTGACCACCAAAAGGAACATGCAGCCCTTGCTCCGTAATTAAAGCCCCTAAAATTCCACAATGGAGGCCAAGACTACCCCAATCCACCTGGCCCAGGACACGCATCTCTGCCGTGGGACTAAAGATTAAGGTAGCTACAAAAGTAAATGGATTCTGTGCTCCCAAATACCCTGAGGCCTAAACAAGAAGGCTGAGCTTAATAAAAATCAAGCAAACAGCCTAAAAGAAATTAAGTGCTATTTACACGGCCTTTCCTTTATGCCAGCATTCATTTTAGTTTTCATGAGGAAGAACTTTGAATATATTTGCTTGCAGGCAAATTCTTGTCTTATGTCTGCTGATAGGGATCTAGGGAGGCAAAGTGAAGTACAGTTTCGAGCAGTTCTCTACCAGATCTTTTCGGTTAGCGCCCACAGCCTTTGTGAAGAGGTGAGGTACCAAACTCCAGGAAAAAAAGAAACAAGAGTTTGGTGAGCACCAAGCTTGCACATGAATTATTAGACAACTGGCTTTGTGCTCCGCACGGCCTTTCCGGGAACAATCTTACAGAGCTAGAGAGAAGCAGATGAGGAAGTGCCGTGTGGGAGAAAGCAATGGAGAGGAGAGAGAAGAAAAGATTAGAAGAGGGGGGAAAGAGAAGGCAGGGGAACAAAAGTAAAGGGAAAGGGTCAGTGTTCTTTTTCCAGCAAATAATAATAAGGAGATCTGTGTTTAGGAGTCCTTGGGCTCCACTGGGCATGGTGGCACACGGCTGTAATCCAGCACTAGGCAGGCTGAGGCAGGAGGACGACTGTGAGTTCAAGGCCAGCACTGCACAGTGAGACCCTGTTTCAATAATTAATTAATTAAAAGTCAGTGAGAGTTGCCACAGTCATTTTTTTTTTCTCCAAAAGCCTCTGTTGACAACTCTTTCTGAGAGAGCAAAACCCACTCTAAGGAGCTAGAATTGGAAACCAAGGTTCTGAAATGTGTCCTAATCCCTGGCGGCTTTGAACAAATTAAGGATTCTCTTGAGTAAAGACCAAAAATAGTCCCACCCATCCTTTCCACCCACACCAGCCAAGGATTTCAACTGGAAATCATCCCATCAATACGTCAGGACAGATGCCAACATTCAAAGAAACTGCTGCCAGTTCAATTTGAACTCAAACCTTATTCTTCATCACCTATTCCTCAGAGTTTCTTGAACAAAGCAATACATTATTTTACCTATTTCACTGTAAATTTTGCTTTTCACATTATAAAATACATCATATTAAAAGCTGAGGGATGGTGCCTACACTTAAGAAACAATGACAGCTTTAGAATCCAGAAAAAGTCACTTCTGATTTTAAAATAGAGAATTAAAGTAGATCAGGAGGAGGGGGCATGGATAAACAGACGGACAACAGATCAATAGATAGATTAAGTTCCTTTATTATATTTCTCTCCACATTTCATTCCATATGCTGTTAACAAAATATAAGTCTTTAAGAAGCTTTCTTGACTGTCTAGCCACACATTTTAAAAAGCAAATAAAATGTTTTTCACCAGAAAATGTCTGAATGACTTTATCCCTGTTTCAGTAATAAATATTTGTTTGGTTGATAGCACTGTTTCTATTTAAAATTTTAACTCAAGTTCTTGAAATTATGAAACCCTGGCGACTTTAATGCGCAGGTCTACACCTGTAGACGTATTTAAATATGTAAATAGAACATCAGCCAGTCTTTCTCTATGACAGCTGAGATAAATGCACAGATGTTACATTTCCACAGCAAATATATAACATAGGTATGAAACTCATTCAAACAAGCATTGAATTTCACTCTTATGCATCTCTTTCTCTCTCACAATAATCAGGCCACAGGTATAAGAAAACTTGTCAAAGACTTGGGCCACCAGAGGTGGTTGTCTTTAAAGGCCATCCCTCCTAAACCCTCATCCTCATTTCTAGCCAGGCTGCAATTAAGTGGGAAGCGAGTCTTAAGGTGCTTTCTTCTTCCTACTAGAGGAAGCCAGGGCAGGGAGAATGTGTGGACACCTTCTGTGTGTAAGCCTGTGTGTACAGGGCAGTCAGAGAAGAAAACCAGCTCATGTCCATGAGACAGCATCCAGATTATTAACAGGATAACGCTCTTGCAGCGGGAAAACTAGGGCTACCTCGTGATTTAAAATTGTTTTCCACTGCTTTCTAGAGATGTTCATGTTTTGTGCTAAATCCATGGCCAAGGTTTTCAAAAGTTAAAAATCACTGTACAAACCCCAGGATTTATAAATCAGAAAAGGAAGGGCTGGGGATTTAGCTCAGTGGCATAAGCACCTGCCTTGCAAGCACATGGTTGTGAGTTTGATCCGTGGTACCATAAAAAAATAAAAAATAAAAAAAGGAAAAACCAAGTCCCGGATGGGCGGAATGACAACGTCTTCATCATTGCCTGGTTGTTAGGGGCAGAGTTAAATCTTGGAGCCCAAATCTTCAAAGTCTATATTCTAGCTCGTTCCATTCCACTGTATAATCAACTCATTTTCTTTAGATTCAGGAGTAACTTAACTTCTATTTTCCCAGTCAGCGATGATAATTAAAATCTCCCTTCTACCAAAAGAACCAATAAATGCTAAAACTAATGAACTAAAGTGAAACACACTGAACTTGAGATTGGGCCCAGAAGGGGAGAAAATTCAATCATTTTCTTTATATCTAACCATTGTAGAAAGCTGTTTTGACTTGTGAACTTTAAAGTTCTCATTATGCTTTTACACAACACTGTGGGATTAGATAACTTTTGTTTTAAAAACGAAGCTGATGGTTGGAGTATTTAAAAGGAATTGTCCAAAGTTTCAACAAGTAAATCAGATATTACAGCACCAACATAACCACCAGTCCTCACTCCAAATACACAGAAAAAGCAATTTCTAGATCATGTGACTTAGTATCATCCACAAAATTTTTCACTCAAATGACACCTATAGTTAAATACTGATCATTAAGAAGCAATTCTTATAAGAAATAATGGTTGGGCCAGGGATTTGGCTCAGCAATGTAAACGCCTGCCTGGCAAGCACGAGGTCGTGAGTTCAATCCCTGGTACCACAAAAAAAAAAAAAAGAAAAAAAGAAAGAAAGAAAGAAAGAAAGAAAGAAAGAAAGAAAGAAAGATTAATATATTCCTAAGTCATTCAACTTTAAACTATAGAGACCTAGTTATTAATGTAAAACAACATGTATACAAAAACCTTAGTGCAGCTGGGGATTTAGCTCAGCAATTCAAGCACTTGCCAGGTAAGCACAAGGTCATGAGTTCAATTCCCCCGAGATCAAAAAAACAAAAAAACCTTAGTGCAATTTAAAAACTCTGGACCAGAAAAATCCTACTTCCCAGAATATTGTGTGCTTCAAAAACACCAAGTTTTGGTCACCTCTTGGCTCCTTCCCTTCTTTGCTTTTTGCTCCACCCAGAATGCCTTTCTGTCCAATTTTATGCTACAAAACCCAGTTCTACAAAGCTTTCTCTGAACCTCCCAACCACAAATGTCCCCCCTTTCTCTGTAATGCAAGAGCATTTTATATTTTCCATGCATTCAGCAACTCTCCCTTCTTATTGGGCTACTGACTAAAACTTACAAGTCAACTCTCGGTGTGACCACATTTATTTTTCCAATCCACCACTTCCTTGAATTTGTATAAATTCAACTGTGTCTCTCAGTGGTACTTTTTCTACTTGAAAGGATCAAATAGTCAGAGGTCAGCAAAGCAACCAGTAAGTTCATGGAGAAAAAGAGAGCAACTGCAAACCACTACACTACTCAAAGCAGGTTTTGAGGGAGCTGGGTTCTTTGCTTACCTGCTGAGTAGTTTTTCAAGTGAAAAATTAGAGATTGTTCTAAGAGAAATGGGTTTGCATGTCAGAGTTCAATGGATATTTCGATGCCACAAAGCTGGAGCACTCAAAAAAGAGAAGAAAGTGACAGATGGGGTAAAACAGCATTGTCACAAAATGAGGGAGGTAATTAAGGTGCTTATAGACAGTTCCACTTCAGTCTTTCACAGGATTCTGACCAATTTTAGAGGCATCTGCAAGCGGTACACAGACTTTAGGTTTCAGCAGTAGATACCAATGATATAGTGTGTGATGGTTTTTCCCAGACTGAAACACCCATGAAATATACATGTTCTTATTGACTCAGACACCAGACTTGGGTTGTTATGGGAGATAATGGAGCAAAACTAGTTCAATAAATTTACTAGCAAGTATTACTTCTTTTTGGTACCGGGGATCAAACTCATGACCTTGCGCTTGCCAGGCAGGGACTTCTGCCGCTG
Organism: Hydrochoerus hydrochaeris; assembly: GCA_004027455.1. NCBI lineage: Eukaryota > Metazoa > Chordata > Mammalia > Rodentia > Hydrochaeridae > Hydrochoerus > Hydrochoerus hydrochaeris. The sequence continues at coordinate 145,245 of PVLA01004481.1, forward strand.
AGCTAAATCCCTGGCCCTGTAAGTTTTACATTAAAGTGGCATTTAAAAAGAAGTGTTTGCAAACTAAAAAAAAAAAAAAATCTAAAGAAGCACTATATAAGCCTTTCACATCCTGCATAAAATAAAAACTTGAGAGGATGCTTCCTCCTCTGTTCATCGTAATAACCTTGCCTCTCTCTTTCTGAGTTCTTTGTACTTTCTTTGAACACAGAAAGACACCAACAATGCCATTCCTCCTTCACCCAGTGACTCTTTCTTAGAGCAAATCTTATTTTCATCTCCAATTGCAGGCCTCAGGGAAATTTTATGCTTCAACTCTCAGAATCCTACTTATCTGTCAACAAAAACTATTTTCTTTTTAAAAGGAGTTAAATGCTGGTCCCAAAACCAGAGCCAGAAGATCCTTTTTGAGGATACTCAAGGTTTACAATTAGAGAACACAAAACTAGCTTTCCCTGGTGTATTTTACATGACTGTGCAACACCAGTGAGGGCCCTTTTGCAGGAGTCGCAAAGCAGCCCTCAAAGGGCAAGTGCCCTGGTGTTCTGTGTCTTATAAATCTACTCTGCCAGACGTGGTGATGCACACTTGATGCACACGGTGATGCACATGGTGATGACACTCTGAGAGGCTGAGGCAGGAGGATGATAAATTCAAGCCCAATCTAAGCAATTTAGCAAGACACTGCCCTAAAATAAAATTTAAAAATTTGAAGAGATGAGAATGTGGCTCGATGTAAAGGCCTTAGGTTCAATACCCAGTACTAGAAAAAAACGTTCACTTCTACTCTTGATCTTCTGGTGAAGTCAAGTGAAAGATAGTCTGCTTCTACATCAGCTCTTCCTGTGGTGAACACAGTGTAAAATGTCCCTAAAAATAGTATTAGCCACTCCTCCCACCACCGAGTAGCAGACAACTAGCGCGTCAATCAATACTCACGATTATTCACTACCTGGTCTTTATGGGCATTGTTTCTTCCCTAATTCCTCTAAAATCAACCTCTGGTTGTAGCCACTGCCTCAGCCTACGGATACATAGAAGTCATAGGTCATGGTTGGTTCAGACAGCCCAGGATAAATCTGGGACACCATTTTAATTTGTGCTCTAAACTCACAAAATTGTTTTCCAAACCTATAATTTAATGGAAGGAGCTCATGAGTAGGATATTATCTTGTAAAACAGCTCCTGCAAGTCCCACTCCAGCATGGAAAATTTCCCTATGCTCAGTACATAGCAAAAGAAATGCAGCCTACCAGGCACAGGAGCATACGCCAAGAGTCCCAGCCACTGGGGAGGCTGAAGCAGGAGAGATAGCCTGAGCCCAGGAGTTCAAGGTCAAGCCTAAGTAATGATCAAGAAGCTCTCTTTAAAAATAGAGGAGCCGCCTAGGGATTTAGCTCAGTGGCATAAGCGCCTGCCTGGCAAGCGTGAAGTCACGAGTTTGATCCTCAGTACCAAAAAAAAAAATAGAGGAGCCAGGTGTGGCAGTGCACACCTGCAATCTCAGCATATGGGAGGCTAAAGCAGGAGGATTACCACAAGTGCAAGGCCTGCCTGGGCTACATAGTGAGATGCTGTGTCAAAAAATCAGAAGAGAGAGAGAGGGAGGGAAAGAGGGAGAGAGAAAGAGAGAGAAGGAAGGAAGGGAGGAAGGAAGGAAGGAAGGAAGGAAGGAAGGAAGGAAGGAAGGAAAATTGAAATGACCCAGGAACTTCTATTTTAACTATTTTTCTATAATGAATGTGTATAACTTTTATAATAATGGAAGTAGTTCTGCTATTGAAAAATACCCCCAAAAAACCCTGGGAGTTTGAGGATTTGCAAACAACTATGAATGAACCCAACATATCAGCCAGCATGTACAATCTTTTTGTGCCCAAAAGATGATATGGTTGGCCCCTGCTAAGCTGTAAAAAATCAAAGCTCGAGATGTAACTGTGTGGTAGAGGCCATGCCTAGCATGCAGGAGGTCCTGGGTTCAATTCCCAACAGTATTAAAAAAAAAATCAGAGTAACAATAATAAACACCACTGAAAATCCTGCAAATGTTAGTTAGCTTTGTAACATCTTGCAAAAGAAATATTTACACCACAGAGACTTGGAAAGAGGAAGCATGCACCAGACAGAAGCCACACAGAACCTGAAGTGGAGGAAAAGCAGCAGCTGGAAAGTTATAAGAAAAATAATGTATTTGGTTAAATTGGTTGGTTGATTCAGATACAAAGGTTTTAAAATTTCACTTACCTATTAACCTTATATTTGTTCTTTACTTTCATCTTAAAATATGGTTTTATTCTCATCTGAGTCCCTTAAATTCCAAATATGACTTAAGGTTTTACACTTTTGCCCCAAATGACTCATTGGGAGCTACATTTTTCTGTTTGTTTATACTTATAAATTAATAGAACACTAATTTTCACTTATCCAAGCAGTTATAACACATGACTGTTTGAGAAAACTTGGTTAAAGATGGAAATTTTGAAGTGACTGCCAAGACTTCTGGAAAAAAACAATATTAAAAATGCACATTTACATGTCACTAAGAACTCCCCACAGCGTTCCCATTTCTGTCTAGAAGTGTCCCCTTTTGTGGGCACAACCAATCCCAGATACAGGAGGAAGACTGTCAGTACCCGGAGCCATTTCACAACAGCTTTCTGAGATTGCTGCATAGTCAGAGGTCACCAGCAGACGCTAACAAGCATTGCCACAATCGCGGACGTGGGGCTGGGAAACCAAATAATACTTCCAAGTTGAGTGTGTGACATTCCATACAGGAGCCAGCCAGACAGGGCCCACTGCCTGCGTTTGTAGATCCCATGAGCTAAGATGGGTTTACACTTGGAAACAACAGGGGAAGAAGAATGACATCACCGCATGAAAACTACAAAAATGTCTGTGGCTATAAAACCTACTGGAACCCAGCCACGCCCACCCACAGAAGGCTTTTCTATGACTCCACGCTACAACAGCGGGGCTGAGGGGCTGAAGGGCTGAGACACAGAACAGCGGCCAGGACCCCAAAAACATGGCCTCGATGGGAAAATGTGCCTGCTTAGTGTGCCTGGTGTGATCAAAAAATATGGTAAACACCTAATTTTTTTTAATTTGTCACAACAAAAGACACACTGTCATTAATCCCCCTCAAAGAAATCTCCCTCGGTGGGACACACTAGTCTCATCACTGTCACCTTCCTAAGCAGTTCTGGAAGTCCTCTTCCATCATCTTCAGATGCACTTTCCTGCCTGTCTTGATGTGGCGTCCTGAATGAATCTGCAGTGTTTCCCTTCCGTCATCATTCTGACTTTGAGAAGGAACCGGATACTGCACGATGCCTGATTCCGTGACTAAGGCGGCTGAGGACACACCTGAATGCTGCGTGAGCCTGCTTTTCTGCATTTTTGGTCACACCCTGTAAACACCTTGAGTCCCAAAAGAGGACTCAAAAGCTGCTTCAGGAGAGTGACAAGAATGATGGGGTGTGCTCCAAAAAGGTGAAGCATTTTGAGAGGAATCAATGATGATGCATTTTTTGTCTTTTTTTTTAGTTTAAACATTCACCATATGTTTTGATCAACCCTTGCGTATGGTAGCTAACACATTGAGTCTTTATTATGCACCAGGAACCATATCCTCTTGCCTTCATCGAATCTTCAAATCAACACCTATTGTACAAGGGGGAAAAATGAAACTCAGAGAGGTTAGATAGCTAGTATGCAGCAGAGGTGAAATTTGACATTAAATCTCTCTCACATGGTAGCACACACCTGTAATCCCCGCACTCAGGAGGCTGACTTAGGAAGATCACCATGAATTCCGGGCTGGCCTGGGCTATATAATGAGTTCAAGACCAGCCTGAACTGCATAGCAAGACCCTGTCTCAAATAAATTAAATAAACAAATAAATAAGTAAATAAATCTGTCACAGGCATTTGTGAATCCTGTGCCAAACTTCATTCCTGTCACCACTGAAGACTATCACCACCTCCACCACCCAGGAGCAGGCAAGATATGGACTCAAAACTTCCATTATCTATAGCATAATGTAAATCTCAAACTTTCCACAGTGTGGAGGGAAGAATGCCTTACCCTGTGCCCCGTTGCTATTTTCCTGTATTCTGGCTTCAGTGAAGCCAGAATTGTATAGTTTAGGTTTTGTCTTTTGGCTTTTTGTTTCTGTTTTTGTTTCTGTTTTTCCACAAGGACTCAGGTCTCTATGCTGTTACTAAATTGTATTGGGCAGGTTCGAAAGTTAATTCATAAATTAATTATATCTAGGAACTGACAACCCAGGAAATTTTTAACAGGACAACAGTTTTCTAGAAGGTCTGACCTCTTGGCATTGTGTCAGACTAGCTGTATGCCAAGCCTTGCTTTGACTGCAGGCTCCTGGATTGTCTCGGAATCCATGCCACAAACTCAATTACCTGTGACATAAATCACTGGTCACAGCCCCAGAAATGCTGGAACCAGAGTTCACTTCAGAACCAAATCCTCTGCCTTGATGTCCCATAAGCCACTGCATCATTTCTAAGCAAAAGGCCCTCACATGGGCAGCAAGTCCACACATTTGGTAAATGAGGAAAGGAGAAAGAGCTGCTTTTATGTTTCCAGAATTCTGTCCTCAACCCAGACAATCAGCTGGGCAAACTGCATAAGCTGTCTGCCTCTCAGATTCCCTTCTGTAGAGGAGCAATAATAATCCATAAGGCTATGAAAAATGAATTTACTTAGGAAGAAATAGGCTTTGGAAAATGCAGAGTAATGCAGAATACAAGATAAAAGAAATATAGTATTAAAGTATAGACCCTAGTTTTACATAAGCAAGTAGCTTTATCAAACCCTAAAGTCATTGTGGGTTGTGATTTAGTGTCCAAAACTTTATGCTAACCAAGCTTCTATGTATGCGAATAAATCTAGATGGGACACCATCAGAAATCCAGCTAAACAAGCTATCAGAGACATTACCATAGGGTGTGCGTGGTGACACAGGCATGTAAGCCCAGCTGATCAGGAGGCTGAAGCAGAAGGACTTCAAGTTTGAGGCCAGCCTGGGCAAGACTCTGTCTCAAAATTTAAAATAAAAAGCGCTCTGGACATAGCTTGGTGGTAGAGCACTTGCTTAGCATGTATGAAGTACTGCAAGTTAAAGATACATTTTCTTCCCCAGAGGAAGGAAAAGGAGGTTAAAGTTTTTAACAAGCTCATTACAAACTTTTTTCCTAAACCCATATGCATTTATTCCCCAAATGCTTATTTAGTGCCCACTTTGTGCCCAGTTCTCTGCAAAGCCAAACACACAAAAAGCTGTATAGAATAAAACTACAGTCTAGTAAATACCAAAATAAAAAAAAAGCTGACATCCAATCTCCAGGAAATGCCAATTGCAAATGTTTCTTTCTTTTTTTTTTTTTTAACGGGGAGGTTCACTTGAAGTTTTCAGTCAGACATGTTAGATGGTTAGCCAGATAATACTTGGACTTCTAATCCCATTTTGTGTTCAGAGGATATGTTATTTGCCTGGGGGTCAGAGAGGCGCTGTCATGAGCTTTTTTCATCTTAGATTTTGTCAGTCTTTTTTTCTCACCTTACATTAGTTGGTTTTGTTGTACTGAAACATGCCTGTCCGTTCTGACATGCTTCCTCTTGCAATCAGCGCTATCCAGTGTTGTAGACATATAAGGTTACCCCGTGGGTCTGAAATCTCATCTCTCAGATGACTGGGAAGACCTCTGGAAACCTGAATTTTCCATAGCGTCTTGGGCGCATCTTTGGATCTGTCCCTAAATTAACATCTCAGGATGCAATAGACTACAGAGACTGACTAAGGACTGCTGGAGGATGGACTAGACAGAGTTAGCAAGCATTTATTTTGTGCCATGTTTTTGATGATAATCTACAATTTAGGCACACTGGAAAATTTCAATGAATATCAACATAGAACTAATCGTAGATTGTCAGATACTGAAGCTTTGCTATTGATCAACCCTTGTATATGGTAGCTAACATGTTAAGTCTTTTTATACTCAATTCACAGAGTTATCTAGGCAAGTTGCAATATTAATAGAATTTAAGATTTTGTTTTGTTCAGTATTATTTTAAGATTTCACTGGAGAAGAAAAGGAACATGTAGCCCTCAAAAACATGAGCCATGGGCCAGGGGCTATAGCTCAGCAGTAAAGGACTTGCTCAGTGTTCTACAGGCCCTAGTTCTGGCCCCAGCCAGCACCAAAACAAAACAAACAAACCCAAGGTCCACCCTATAAGGACAAGACCTCAAGGAGATGAGGAGAGGGATTCCCAGCTGCAGAGAGCCCAGTAGGTGACATTGTGTCAATTGCCCACCAGCATTCACATGGGAATCGCCTAAGAAGTCTGTTAGAAATGATTTTTTCTGGGCTCCACCGCAGACCCGTAAAATCACTCACTTATAGCTGGTCTCAGATATAGTCTTCTAAAGTAAAGACCTCAGAAACGAATCATAAGTGTATGGACTCCCCAGAATCAACCATGGCAGTGTGCTGAGCATGTATATTCTGACTCAGTTTCTCTTTTGTGAGGCCGTTAGGTTTCCTGAAGTTAGGGGACCTCTGGCCTATCTGGACATTAGAGTGAGATACACACAGAGTCAAGTTCTAGGGGTGAAGCTCAGGGGTAGAGGAGTGGTTAAGATGTGTTATTTCAGTCCCCAGCACCAGAAAACAAAAGTTCTCCATCTGGCATTTTCCACCCACGTGGCCATAACCAGTGCACGCTGTCTTTCAGTGGGTGCTTTGATATTTGGAAGAAAACATCTATAACAAATGGGAACGACACGCCCCATCATGTCCTTCTGCCCATGACTGGGTCCCACCTACCTTGAGAAGAAGCCATCAGTCCCATTGGCTTGTACAAGACTCCATCTTTGAAAACCTCAGAGCTCACAGACTCTCCTCCTCCTCTGGCGGTTGGAATGTGCCAGAATCAATTACATTCCATAAAGGCAAAGAGGCTGGTAAGCAGATCCTCTTAAGCATTTTCAGTTTGCCTGGACTTTCCCGCTGTTCACAGAAAGCCATTCTTCCCTCCAGCCGGCCCTCAGCCTGCGCTCACCACCCTGGGATGATTCCCGAAGGCACCTCCTCCCTCTGAGACCCCTGCAGTCCGAGCTTGATCCCTGGGGCTCCCACTGAGCCAGGCGCTTCCTGATCCTTCCCTCTCCCTCTCCACTCCCACAGAGACAATCCCCCGGGCACAAAGACCCCCTAACCTCCTCCAAGTCCTCCAGGCCCCAGAGACTCAGAAACTGCTCTTTGATTTCTCTAGTGCAAGGAATTAACTTTCTTTACCAGTATCTTGGAAGTCTTATTAAATACTGTATGTAACAGTGATTTGTAAACTAGCAATCTTTTTTATTTTTAATTTTCTTTTGCTAAAAATCACCAAGTGAGCTCTAAGTGAAGCTGGGCTTTAACTACACAACCTGTTTGGTGAAAAGGAACCTGACTTCGTCTCAGAAAGCAATCCTGGGATTCAGAGAACTGGCTTTCTATTTTAAATTTGATGGGCTGTCCCAAGACCTGGTCCACCTCGAAAAGTTACATACGGCCCCGCTCAACAAGACTCTACTACACTCCAGGCTTAACCTACAGCATTGAAATAGACCCCACAGTTGTGAAACAGTTTTGTTTTGTTAAAAAAAAAAAAAAAAGCTAATTTTGAAAGAGCAAATATAATCAGCAATGGTGGTGAAATCTGGGAGATACTCACAAGATGGTCACATACAGGCACACCATGTCACAGGCTCTGGTATGATAAGATAAAAATAATAGCGAAGGGGAAGAAGGTAACTTCCGTAAAGATAAATGTTTAAACTGCCCACTTTTGCTTAAAAGTCTTCAGCAGCTTCGCACTTAAGGGACACAATCAACCACCCACACTCGTCACTACACTGTTTGTGCTGTAGCTGTGCTTTTTATTTTTCCTTGCTTTTAGCTCACAAAGCCAAATGTAAAGGGCCTATTAAGGACCCCTTTCTACTTTTTAAACGCAGTGCTATCCTAGAACAATCATCTATCTGCCTCACGAGCGACCCTCCCCCATGTAACTCACAGCTACTTACCAGTGTTTCACAAATAGTTATTTGAGGTTTTACCACGTTATTAAGGAGACTTGTTCTCCGTGACTGCCACTGAGAAAGTGCTGTGTTCCAGAGAGTGTTTCAAAACTCTGGCATCTTTGAGCACAAAAGTAATGAAATTAACTGCTTATCTCCACTTAGCATGTGGAATGCCGGTAAGAATGTATGCAGTGGTGACTGTGCATAAGTCCACAAAAAGTATTGTCAAAAGAGGAGGAAGAAGAGGAGGAGGACCAGCCTTTGACAAGAGGCAGAGGGTTTCTGGTTGCTCACAGCCCCTCAGGAAATGGGCCGTTTTGTTTTGTGCCCACTGGGGCCTCCCCGCCGCCCCCTCACTGCTGGCTGTGTCCTGTCTCCGCTCCACTTGTAGCATTCCCACACCACGGCTGTGGGAACATCCCGGCCAGGGTACAGAGGAGCTTTGTAAGGGGGTGGATGGCAAAACTTTCCGGGGAAAAGAACTGCTTCCAGGGAGAGGACTGCTGCAGACTCTGTTCCACCCTAACGCTGCCTCTTCTACAGTGATCTCAAGCACATCTCTATTTTAAGTAAAATGAAATTAAATTAAGGTTAATCCATAACACACCATCCAGATCTTCTGGTGGGAACTACAGCTGTGGAAAGAACAGTATACTTGCTTCATACAGTGACCTTAAAGAGGTGATCATGTTTCTAAGCCTCAATTATTTCATCTGTAAAGTGGGAATTCCTCTTTGTGAAGATTAAACTGTATAACCCATGTGAAAGTTTATTAGCATCATTATACCCCATATCAGATGGAGGAACACTTACATGATTCCAAAGTAATATGTAATAAATCTAATAAAGTTATTTGGTTTTTTAAAAATCTGAATAATTTCCCGCAAATTTATTTAAGCTAAGTTTATATTCAGAGCCAGAATGATGACACCACACACTTGCCTTTTCATTGACTTAGAGATAAACTGTGATCTGTTGCTTGGTAATTACACTTTTCTGAAGATGCCTTGTTCCCTGTAAGAACAACAGCCTGACCCCAGAATCTGGGAACCAACACGTGTCAATATCCATTCCCCTCCTTCCTCAGCTGGTCAGCAAGAACTTTTAACCCCTTGGCTTGATTTCTTAACCTTGCATATTGTTTGCAGTTAGGCAATATTTGGGGCAGATGTAAATTTCCTTTAATCTGAATTTTACTGGGTAGTGCCTGTGTCTTTCTAAAGCATGAAACTGAATTTCAGTTCTTTATTAAATATATACATCCTATATCCTAATTTATTAAATATATATATATCCTATATCCTAACCCTGAGACATTTTTTTCCCTGACTTTTGTTCTCTAGAGTCAAATCTGAAACTGACAACATGGCACTGATTTAACACAGGCTATGAAAATCTCAAGCCCCAAGGCATACTGTGAAGTGAGCCAGTAAAGTGGCCCCCAAAGAGAACTGCAATGAGGAAGCATCTTCCTGAGGGTTTATAACTTTATGGCCTGTTCTTTCAAATGTCTTTAAATGCTAAGTTTCCTAAGCCAAAGGTATTGTAGATTTTACCTCCTGAAAAATCTATTCAGACTGCTTAGAAAAGAACACATACTTGTGTGCACACACACATACACATACACACATGCACACATACATGGAAGCAACCAATACTACTTATCCAACAGAACATCATTGTTTAAATAATCCCATTCCCTACTTCCTGGTACATTCTGAGATGGAAATTCCTAATTCCTGGAATCATATTACACTAGCTGCAGGAATCACATTGCTTCTGCCTGTTTCATATCTAGATCAAAAGGTAAGACCAAGAGGTTGTACAAAGCAAATATATTACCTATTTGTACTTTGTAGGTAATAAATGATTTACCAAATATAAAAGCTAGGCATAGCATTATACCAATAAACATCAATTAAGAACATCAAAATAGAAAGGGTTTATAACTACTCTCCCAAAAAAGGGAAAATATACTCAAAAGAGAAAATTGTGCTTAGAACAGAAAAAATCCAGCTACCCTTTTACCCTTCCCCACTTTTTTTTTTTTTTTAGCATTTTGAAAGCAGAGCTAAGGCTATAAAAGTATTTTTGTATTTTTTTCTTCTTGCTTTAAGGGGAAAAAAATTTAAAAACTAATATTTTTTGCCTTAGAGGCAGAAGTTCAATACTTTAAAATTATCCTTTCCCTTTTCTGGCAGGAAATTTGCCTTACCTAGAAGTAAAATTTTGTTTCAGAACAGCCTCAGGATAACAAGGCTTATCTCCTAACTCTGCTACTTACTAGCTCCATAACCTTGGGTTAACCACTTCCCACTACTGGGATTAGAATTCAGGACCTCAAGTATGCTAGGCAAATACTCTACCACTGAGCTATACCCCCAGGCCTGACCTTCTTTGTCTGAAAGAGGAGAAAGTAATGTCTTTTTGTAGTTCATCCCCAGATCGAAGTGGTAAGTAAAACCTACATGTAAAAGAACTGCAGAAAGCGTGTTGTAATTGTCATTGCTTGAATGAGTTATCTGTTTGTTCTCTGAGGAATCAAACAAGTATCTTCATTTACCTGTGTTTGTATTTCAACATCATAAGGTCATAGTCAATGGGGAAAAAATACTTAATTCGGGCAACATAAAACTTTCTTTGGAACCACCAAATAATCACTTATGACCACCCAGACTTTGCATAAATAATTAAAATATTCTTCAGTGATAGCCAGAAACATTCAGTAGCACCTCATTCACTGTAATGCAGTCTCGATATATAATTTCTAAATTCAATATTAATAAATCATAACTTTAGATATTCATTTTAACACAGAGATTTAAAGAAGTAATCTGAAATGCAGACTTCCTCAACCAAAGCTTCCAAAATGATACCAACCACCTACTGTCCTACCAAGCTGTCCCTCAGAGAGCCAAGAGTTCTGTAGGCTGTTTGTCCAATGTGAGGCTCACTTGGTGAATCCTTGGTTACAGATAACATATTAAGCTCATTTTCATAAAGTTCAGATTGACTTTGTCAGTATTATATTTTAATCCTACTCAAAATTTGGAAGATTCACTGCATAGAAAAAGCATACTAAGTACTTCAAATACGGTCCTCTTTTTTTTTTTTTTAATAGAACTCTAGGACAGGGTGCTCAGAGCCCAAAGGAACTTCATAGTGAAAGTTTAGGCTAAGAGGAAAAGACACCAAGAAGCCCATGAAATCTAATCATTCCCTTTTGTGTCAGAGCAAGGGGTAAATTTCTGTCTGCACTCAAACAGAAAGAAAGAAAGAAAGAAAGAAAGAAAGAAAGAAAGAAAGAAAGAAAGAAAGAAAGAAAGAAAGAAAGAGAAAAGAAAGAAAGAAAGAGAAAAGAAAGAAAGAAAGAGAAAAGAAAGAAAGAAAGAAAGAAAGAAAGAAAGAAAGCAAAACTACCTTTCCCTTTCCCTTCCTGCATTGCTGATAAGCTAGTTTTCAGTCTGTGGGCCAGGACATTAGCGTAGAAACCCCATAATATGGTACATTTGCAAAGGTTTTTGACAGCACCCAAATGCTTAAAACTGTATAAATTAAGTAAATGATATAAAAGCCATGAGCAAGTTGACCTGAGCTTTACAAACATGCATTAAGTGTCTCATGTATGCCTCCCTTGTTCTCTGAGAATGACTTGGAGTGTCCCATGACAAATGAGTAAAGCAGGCTAAACACGCGTGGTAACCCCAAGGTTTTCCCTGGTGTAGATAGCATGAGTTTGCCCAAACTCTCTGACTTCCCGCCAACCATTTTACTAATACAGAGCACTCACACAGAGGGAATACTGTAATAGAATGACAGCCCCAATTGGACAGGTAATTTTATTAATTTCGTATGTGATAGAAATAGATTCATCATTGGGTTTCAAAACTCTTTTTTAAAAAAAGCTCTTAAAAAATAAACTCTCTCTAGAAGGATTTCGGTGCGGGGAGGGGAGACAAGCAAATTCTAAACTGTGTATACAGACATAAAGGACCTAAAGTAGCTAAAAACAATTTTGGAGAAAGAATAAAGTCAGAAGAATGACATTTTTCAGACTTTAAAAATTACTATAGTGCTTAGGATATCGCTCAGAGTAAAGAAGTTTGCCAGCATGCATGAAGCCTTGGGTTTGGTCCTCAGCATCACACACATACACACAAACACACCCACACACTTACAATAAAGCTGTGATGATTAAGATTTCTGTACAAGCTAAGAAACAACACATACGTCAGTAGAACACAAAACAGAGCTCAAAATCAGACCCACACAAATATAACCAGTTGATTTTTTTTACAAAAGTGCAAATGCAATTCAATGGAAAAAGTATAGTTTTTTCAAAACTTGTGTTGGAATAATTAGACATTCACATGCAAATATAAGTCAATGAACTTTGCCTTAAATCTAACAACAATGAATCTTAATTTAAATTTAGGTTTAGCACCTAGACCTAAAATCTTACCTGTTATAGCAGAAAACCCAGGGCCAGAAGCTAGTTAAAAATTCTTAGACATGTGAAAGATAGAAACCATAAATAAAAAATCAAGAAATTTGACTTCCTTGAAATGAACATTTTATTCTGCAAATGACATTGTTAAAAGATTGAAAAGATCAGGTAGAAACTAACAGAGGATATTTACAAATCTCTTATAATCCAACAAAGTACTTGAAAATATAAGAACTCTCAACTCAAGAACATAAACAATTCAAAAACAAGCAGAGTTGAGAGGAGGCTTCACCAAAGAAGTTATTGGGTGGCAAATAAGCCTTTGAGAAAGTGCTTGGCATCATTAGTCATCAGAGAAATGTGAATTAAAACCAAAACTGAATGGCCCCACATGCATACTAAAATGATTAAAATAAAAAGTATTGACTGAAACAAGAGGGGCCTGTGATGCAGAGCCCTGGAAACTTCTGCTCACTCTTGTTAGAATGCAAATAGTACAGCTGGTAAAACTGCTGGGAAGCTTCTTCTAAAGTTAAATAGTGAATATATGACCCAGAAATCCCTCTCCTAAGTATTTAGGGAAATAGAAACACAATACTTGGCCACAAATGTTTATGTAATTCTATGCATCATAACCCAAAACCAACAATAACACAAATACTTCTCAATAAGTAAATGGATGAATGAACTGTGGTATCTCATTCAAAAGAATACTACTCAGTAACAAAAAGGGGTGAAATAGCAATGCACACAGTGAGTTGGGTAAATCTCAAGGTTGTTATGCTGAGTGAAAGAAGCTAATCTTGAAGGGTCATGCACAGTGGCTACATTTATGTCAGGCTCTGCCCTTAATTATTAGTACATATTTGTGACACATAATGAATGCATTCATCATGGGGAGTTGATATGTGAGACTTTTTATGAGATTCTTAAAAGAACAAAAGTGCAGTGGAGGAGATGTGGGAACAGTGTTCCAGGGACCAAGGATGAGAAGGACCCAACGGTAAAAGGTCCTATCTGGGGATAATGAAGCTTTCCTCTATCCTATTGCAATGGTGGTTACAGGAATTAAAATATATGAAAATCAAAAAACATGTACAAACATGGTCATAGCAACACTGTTTATAATAGCCAAAAAGAAACAGCCCAAATGTTCACCAAAAGATGAATGCATAAATATACTTGGCTAAATAAATGCAGTACAATGGAACACTAGTCATAAAAATGAATTAAGTACTAAGCATGCTACCTCATGAATGAAGCTCTAAAGTACAATCCCAAGTGGAAAAAGAAAAATACAAAGGATCAGAAGCTGTATGATTCCATTTCTGTGAGATCATCAAAACAGTGAAGTCCAGAGACAGAACACAGATTAACACATGTCTGGGGATGGAGGGGGAACTATAAAACAATTACTTAATCAATGTAGAGGGATCAAATCCAGGGTCCCCTACTCCTGAGTGACATTCCCAGCCCTTTTTATTTTGAGACTGGATCTTGTTAAGTCGCTAAATTGCCCAGACTACAGTCAAATTTGCAATCCTCCTGCCTCAGCCTCTCAGAATGCTGGGATTATACACCATCATTCCTTGCTCAGGTTGTTCTTTTGAGCTGATGAAAATATTTCAGACCTAGATGGAAGTGACAGTTTTACTATATTCTGATTATACCAAAGCCTACTGAATGTATTCATTGTGAAATGATTAATTTTAAATTGTGTAAATTTTGCCTCAGCATGAGTCAATGGACTGTGATAACTTCAAAAGAAAAACTTAAGCCACTAAAAGAGGAAAATTTGAAAAATTAATAATTTGCTACTCATGCTCAGATTACTACCTTGAACAAAGAACACAGAAAGGGTGAGAGTTAAATTATACGATATCAGAAGACTCCCCACTCCTATATAACAGGCTCTCTTCTTCCCAAAAACTTCCCTTGAAAAAGTCTACCCATTGTGAAGGGACTTTTTTCTATTTTAGAAAGGAGGAGAGAGAGAGAGACAGAAAGAGACAGAGACAGAAAGAGACAGACAGAAAGGCAAGTGTATAAATTTCATTTTCTTTTCAAACAACACTTGCTTAAATACAAATGTTTATGGTTAGCTAACTAATCTCTTGAAAACATGGTTATAATTTAGAATCCGTCCTAGAACAGAAAAGAGTTGAAGAAAAAGGGGTTTAGTCTGCCTGTGAAGACTGAGGGATTCTGGTCCCCGGAGCCTCCCTTTCCTTCGGCTCCTGCCACCACCAGGGACTCTGCATGCTCTATCTTTGCTCGGCAGGTAATTCCTTCCTCTTGAGCCCTTATTAGGCTGCTTAGCTCCTAATTACCCCCAGCACTCAGCTCTGAGAGCGTCTCTTCCAGGGAAGCATTCCCTCATCCCGGGGACCACCTTCCCCCTGCACTGCCACAGAGCTCTGAACTTTGAACATACTCAAGCACATGAGCTGCTGTGATGTGCTCATGTGACTGTTTTCCCCGCGGCCACAGGCTCTTGGAAAGGCAGGACGCTGCCTAGTCATCATTCTTCTCTGAAGGAAGAAACTAGCGGACAGTAAGTGTAGCTGTGTAAGTGCATTTGGCTTGTGAGGATTTTAATGTATTTTTCTCATAAAACAATCTGGATTGGTTCCCGGACAGGTCCAGTCTCTCCTTAATTTATGTAAATACTGCTGCTCTTGCTTTAAAATGAATTCTGATTCCCCAGCTTCTCTGCTTTCTCACCAGTTTTCAACCTCCTGTGAATCCTTAATATGGGCTGCAAGATTTTCCCTCTTTTGGGGGATACTAAGGATTAAAGCCTTCAGCAAATGGATTCGAATGTTTTCAAAGAAGGACATAGTCTCAATTCATGCACGTACACAGAGAATCAGGAAAGAACTAGAATTTTCAGCCAAAGTCTCTGTGAGTGACCAATCAGCAAACTAACGGATACCCATCCTCCTAACAGAACCTGGCTCACCTACGCCTATACACGAGTTTCAAGGCAGAGGCAGCCCTGCAGTGCAACCAGTGGAGGATCCAGATGCAGAAGTCCTGCAGCTGGAAGCTGGTAAAACTTGGGGGACTCTTTAAAAAATAGATTCAGACCTACAAATACAAAATCAACTGTGAAATGTGAACGTTGTTTAGGGTGTAGGTGGGGAGTCATAACAAATTACTGGAGCTCTTTTTTGTGTCTCTCTTGAAGCTGTTTACCAGGGAAGCTCACAGAGACGCACATCTTGACTGCACCCTGGCTTCTTACCTAGACCATTCTGTATCACTAAGGAAATGCTCAGCACTCTCAGGGTTCCTGTATGTAAGAACCCCAAAGTTTAAGCTTTATTTGCTTCCTAGAAAGTGTTCCTCTGTACCACAAAAATATGATCAGTACATCACACAAATACGAGTAACAGCCACGGTGTCTGATGTTGTTTTAAGGATCACTTGTATCCCTGTGAATTTCCTCACGGCACTCTCCTGATTTTAGAAGGCAAACACTACCATGTGGCCCATTTTACAGACCTACCAGTTACAGAGGCATTGGGTACCCTCCCTGAAGTAAGCTTTTCCTCCCTATTTCTTAATGCCACTTATCACCTCAGAGGTCACTGGTCAGTAACACGGTGAGGAAACAAGCTCAGCAGTCAGCCAGGCACCCTGCCCTTTGCCAGCTGGGCTACTCAACCTCTCTAAACTTCTGCTTTGTTACCTATGAAATAAGCTACAGATCACTACTCCTGCTCCGTGTTTACCACCCTGGGACAAAATTCATCTAAAACAGGAACCCAAGGATTCTTCCTTGCCACTGTTCCACAGCCTTCACTCCTTGCAACAAACAATTTTGGTTTGTGTGGGGAAACAAAGAAGAAAAAAAAAACTTGAACAGGTAAAAGCTGATGGAAATTTGCAAACTATCTAGAAGAAGAGAGGAAAGACATGATTAAGAGCATGATATCCTCTATCTTTCTTCTCATTTTGCTGATAGTGACGTTCAGGATGCATCAGCATTTTCAGTATGCCAAGGTGATGGACATTTCCCAATCTTTGTGACTTTTAGTCATCCTTAAAGAGACTGGGGGACTGCAGAGTGGGTCAGTGGTAGAGCACTTGCCTGCCATGCACAAGACCCTAGCTTCCATCTCTAGCACCACATTAAAAAAGAGAGAGAGAGAGAGACAGAGGGCACCAAAGTGGACTGAGTGGTTTTAAAACTAAACTAAAAAAAGTTTGGAAACTTATTGCAAAAAAAGTGCTTTTTTACAAAAACAGAGTTTCCACTAATACTATTGGTGAAAAATGTCCTACCTTGTTTTACTTCTATTACCTGAGTTCCCCTGTGTTTTACAATTTGTTGTTTAAGTTTTAATTATTATTGAAGGTCTCTTGTACTATTTTCCAAAGACACCTAAGGAAATTTGTAATGTCACTCAGTTGATTCCCATTTGGTTAAGTAGCAATAGCCCTGTTAACCATGAGAGTAACATCCCCCAATCTCTTCAGTTTTGCTCTGTTGGAGCATTAAAATGGACAGAAGAAAGAATTTATTGGTTGGTCCTGCTAAAGAGCTGCATTTACTAATATGTTTTTAAAAATCACCTCGTTTTCATAGCCTTATATCCAACTCATCTTGGGGAACCCCCTACCATAGAGACAACTTTTTAAGCAAAGGAAAACTTTCAAGCACTGCTGTAAGACTGGCGTCTTGCAATGCACAGCCACTGAGTCCTTAGTTTAGTAATGAACATCGTACAAAGGCAGGCAGTTTTATATTAATAGTCACATCCTGCAACAGTCTGAAAAAGCTGTACAGCAGATCCCTCAGGTCTATTACTGTCCCTCCAAACCAACCCATTATGCACAAATGTAACATCAAACACAGTCTAGAGCAGCAGTGTTGCCAATAACGCAGAGTTGTGGAGGGAGGGCAGTAAAACTGGCTATGCCTTGCGATTACAGAGACACATTCAACCCGTCTACAGACATGTGTACAGGTGCTTGGGGTTTTGTCCTCTGTCTTACCCATAATCCCCTGTGCAAGTCTGGATATCATTTTTTTTAATTAGTTTGCTCACAGTTCCAAGGACTTGGTTGACAATTCTTTTGCTTTTTCTAGTGACCAATAAAAGTGAGATGGAAAACTATCCACCCGAACCCCAGGAATAGAAACTGATCAGATCTCCCATCAGCCTCCTGGCCCTCCCTCCTCCCTGCCCCCCTTTCTGGGTCACAGATGCGACTGGCGGCTCCACTGCCGCCTCTCCCCAAGGGTGTTTCAATAGCCAGGCACAATGGGGAAAGCCAAGAACTGAGTTTCCGACCTCACTTTCAATCTCCTCTTTCCACCCGGCAGAGGTGCGCGTGGACCAAATCTTTCATATTATTTGTGCACTGCTCTTGTGGGTTCATTTTTTTTTCCTAAAAAAGAACTTTCCTGGATGGGTAAACATGTTTGTCTTTAAGGGTTGTTGTAGGAGAGACCGTGCATATTTCAGCCAGCTTCAGCTGAAACCAGTTAAAGGATCCTCCAGCATGCCAACGTTTGAAAATGCCATGTTTGTGCCATATTCGGACCTTTTCCTAGGAACGCTACTTCAATACAGCCTTCTGGCCCCTCAGGGCCCTTCCACCCCCTCCTACTCCTTTATGTATATATGTTGCATAATTATGGAGCAGTGAGTATTTATCACCTTCTCTGGGCAGTAAGCAGAAAGAAATACAATACCATTACTTCCAGTTACTGCCTTTCCCAAGATAATTAGGTAACACAGTGGAAGGAGCCTTGGTACCCTAACGCTGTTCAAGTTAAGTGATTGACACGGCTCTGTCTGGCTGCTCTATTAACTGTTTCATTTTGTTGCTATTTGCAGTTTGCTTGGCTAATACTCCGAACAAATACAGACTGTTTCTTTAGCCCCTTTTTTCTCTTTGACCTTCTCCTGCCCATTTTCTTTGACTCACTTCAAACTGCCTTGAAAAGGCCTGTTGAATGCACACTGTCCATCAGAGGGCCAGGTTCGTCCCTACCCTCGCCCTGAATGCCTTACTTCAAAGATGCGCCGCATTCTTTAATTGCCCTTTGAATTAATATCAAAGGGTCACAATGCGAGTGCCAAAAGAGAAAGGGGCTTTAATGAAGCAAAGAGCTGCCATTCATTTGCAGATAAGCACGTTTTTATGCCTGAATGGTCACCATGGCTAAAGGCTTGCGAATGGCAGTCTGGCCTCCAAGACTTTTCCTTAGGTAGTGATTAGTTCAAACAAACAAGAGTAAACAAATAAAAAAAAATCTACAAACAGGACAACACAAAATAAATAATAAGGCTGAATTCAAGAGCCACACCTCCCCCCCCACACACACACACACTTCCATCCCAAAAAACAACAGAACAAAAAAGGGAATCAAAAAGCAGGCATTTAATTAGCAAAGCTATTCACTATTTTTAATCCCATATCTCAACATTGAAATTCCAAGGACAGGGTTCAACAACGTGCCTGAGAGAAAGTATTTTCAGACTGAAATTTGGGGCCATGGGTAACACAGAGAGAATAGTATTATAGCTAAAATGTAATGAGAAAACATAACTCATAATATAGCTACTTTTGATATGAACATTTGTACTTAAATTACGGAACTAGAGTTGTTAGTATAGAAAGTCAGTCCATCTGTCTATCTACCTATCTGCAACTATATTTTGCATTTCTCCTGCACAAGTCAATATTAGTATCTACTGTCTTCACTTTCCAGGTTAACATTGTTGCCAAAACTATAGTGCGCACAAAGGTCAGTGTAAGGTGAAATACAGACCAAATCATCAGTGATTGCAGAGTGAAATAGTAAGCCAAGCTTCCCCTCTCCATCTTTCTTCTTTTAAGAAATGTTGATGATTAAGGAAGAAATGCAGTCCTGGCAAATTATCATCGCAGCTACAGCTTTGACTAGCATTCTAGGTGCCTAGCTACAAACCGGATGGTGGGTGTCAGGTCGGTATAACATCCTGACCATCGCCTGGACCTTTGTCCCTTCTCTGAGTGTCTCTGAAAACAAGAGTTGATGTTACTTTCAATGATGTATACAAGGGGAGGTCCCTGTTCAGAGACTTCAGAAGGTCTCCAAGAGTGACTTGCCAATTTTAAATCCATGCACAGAATCAACAGTGCTATGTTAAAGTCTCCCTTATCTTTGGGGAAATCAAAGGCATCTTTTCCTCACTGGCCTTATTTTCCATGAGCTTTTCCATCTGGTTCAGAGTTGCCAAAACAGAGTGAGAAAAGGGCAGCAAATAAATGTCAGAGAGTCAGCCAATCTGCATAAATCTCCAGCTCCTTCCAGAGAAACTCCTTCCTGCCCTGCTGGGCCTTCCAATCTTGTGACATGAGCCAACAGGCATTGGAACAATGTAGAAGTCAAAAGACTTATTTTGCCCAAATTCAGGCCTTTAAAAACAGTTTCTCCCATACCAGTTTTCCACTAGCTATGCACCAGTGTGCCGCTTTGCAATAAACCAATGTTATCATAGCAACTAGGTCCCATGCACCCTGGATACAGAATGAGTTCAGTATATTCCAAACGGACAAGGGGAAGATCTCCTTAATCCTGGTTAAACTGCACTACGAGCAAGCATGAAGGTAATCGATCAGTGACCAAATCTCATTTCAATGAGTATAAAAGTAATTACAAGATTACAAGTAAATAATATTTTATGTTTGCTCAGATCTTCTAATGTGTTCCTGATCATTAATACATTGTAATAATCCTTCAGGGTAGAGGAGCAAATACTTCCATGTCTATTAAGGAGATGTTTCCTGAATCACCCAGCTAGTCAGAGTAAGCTAGAACAAAAACCAGTCTCAACCCCAAAACTTTTCATAAAGCCAGGTTTATAGCTGACGCAGAACTAAATTTTGGCAGTCCAATCTTCTGTGGTTTCCTTACCAAAATCCACAAGTGGAATAAACTTCAGCACCCCACAAATCCAACTTAATGAGACACAAGAAAAGTGTTTGGACCACATACTCCAATGCTTACCCAGGACACGACAGTCATAAAACAAAACCACTGATAAACACCATCCCAACACAAGAATAATCGACACACTGACAACACAGCTGGTGCTGAAGACAATGATTATATCACAAATTGTCCAGGGCTTCCACATGCTTTTCATACCCACTATCTGATATCATTATGATACTCTGAGTTGAGGAAAAAAGTTTTTTTCTCTTTAACTTCAAGTTCAAAAGAATAAGGAAATATCCCTGCATGTCAGATGAAAAAAATAACTTAAAAAGCAATTTAAAGTGTTTAAACCTAAGGCTGAGGGTATAGTTCAGTCAGAGAGCTCTTACCTAGCGTATTAAAGGTTATGGGTTCAATTCCCAGTAACATGACTAAATAAATAAATAAAAATAGTGTTTCAACCTAAAAAACGGAGCCATTGAATGGAGCCCAAGTTATAAGACACTCTCAATAAAACTGAGGGGCAATTGATATCCATTTAAAAATTCATATTCCCAAAAGACAAATCATTCGTGCTGGTGTTTTTTTCTCTCGCCACCTTCCCACTCGCAGTTTCAGAAAGGGCCTTCCAAAATCCAGTTCTGTGTAAAAGAGCTCAAGGCTGAGCCTGCGTGCAACTTGAAGGCAGCAGGAAAGGAGTTTCAGCTTCACAACTAGCTGAAAGCCTTGTCTAGGTGCCGACTGCCCTTCTCTCCTGGAGGCTTTCACTCCCTCTGCATCACAGAGTCACAGCCAAGAAGCTGCCCTCATCCCTGTGTCCATCCTGCCAGACAGCACTGACCTGAGACCTGAGGGCTATGAGGTTTGGGATGCTCTACACCGCTGCCCCCACCCTTCACCCCAACTATGACTCAAGAGCACACTCAGGAGTTCTCCCCTTTGACTGAAAAAAAAAAAAAAAAAACCATTGGAGCAAATCATCCTGAAATGTGTAGGCTTACAAAAGTTATACTAACTTCATTTCTTTAAGAGTGTGAGGACCCACTAACCAGCCTGTATGTCGTCTAAGCACCAGCATGTTACCCAAGCATGGATTAAATGTTACGTCAGCCAAAGAAGCTTAAAAGCAAGAAAATGGCATCTAAACAAACCTCTAGGAGCAGACATCCCACCACAGGTTTCAATGGCCAACATTTGTTATGAAGCAATAAGAATTTGCATAATTTTGGGAGACTTTGTTTTCAAAGTAATTCTCTTTTTCACCTGCTTAGGCCTTCACCATGTATGGCTTTGGTTAAGTTTTGTTGATGGAGGCTCATGTTTAACCAACTGTTTTTAATTTACAAATTAAACTTGTCAGAAGTAGAAATCCTTCCCTTGGAACTCTTCCAATATGTCAAGAATTAATTCTAATGAAAACGGCATTGCCTAAATGCAGGATGGCCAGTTACTTATTTTATTTACACAAAGTCCTTCTCAGTTTCTTTGATAAAAGCAGCTAAATCTTTTTCCTCTTTCATGTTTTGTCAGCACTTGATTCCTTTTGTCCCTTGGCTATTTGCCTAGCTGTGGACAATAAGGCAGGAAGAATAGAAGCAGATTGTTGGAATGGCCCTCAATAAACCTAATTATGACATGTCCACTGCCCTCACCATGACACAGTCAGGGGACCCAGGCTTATGCAATTACCCTCGCCAGGTTTCTCTTTCAGACCTAAAGTTATCCTTTGACTGTTTGTATTTCTGAACAGTATTCATGTTCATTGTGAAAGAAAATCCCCTGGACTTTGAGGGGTTTTAAAGTTGATGCTGTTATTGTAGCTAATTTTTATTAACTGAATGATAACATGATAAAGAAATAGACTTTTGTTATGTAATAAGAACAAATCAGTGTGCACTTAAAGTTACACCTTTCTTTCCTTTCTCTTCAGCTAGCCTGGCAGGATATGTAATCAGAATTAATAAACAAAATAATTTCTTCAACCTGCATGTTCGTTACAACACGATACTGAGTCTAGAGGCACAAAAAAGATTTTGCTGTGATTCTTCTTAACATCAAAAGTAATAATAGCCACATGATTTTAGTACGTGTGGGCTTTTTTTTTTTTAACCTCACCACCATGAAGGTTTCTTACCCCATTAACACCAGAGAACATAAGTTCATTGGTACCTTTACGCCAACAGCTATTTCGTCAGCTGCCCGAGGTAGGCAGGATGGACAGTATTTAATTAAAACTCTGGCTGCTGGTTGGAGGAGCCTTTTCCTCCCCGAACAGATTGTCCGGAGATCATGCCAGTGGTTCCCGCAAAGCCAGTGTATAAAAGCTGTGTGTCAAGTCAACAAAAGAACGGGAAAAAATGAAGGAATGCCAAAACCAGCTCCCGATCCATCCTAACGTGAAAGCCAGCCATGTCTGATGAAATGAATACTCAGTTGTATTTGCAGACACACAAACTTAAGAGGGACAAGTGTTTTACAGCTACAGCTCTGTCTGTATAATTTTTTCTTTTTATCTTTTTTTTTCTGTTAGAAATTCATTGTTCCTGTTAGAGAATTTGACAGTCCTTGGGACCATCACAAAATAAAACTGTAGCTACAAAAGAAAATAGGTGCAATAACTTTTAAAATCTGCTCCTTGTTGCTTTTCTTTCACTTGAAATTTCCTTTCTTTCTAATAAAAGCAAGTCTACATTATAATCTACCCTGAACGTAAATTTGAAGTTGGATATTTTAGGTTGCAGGGAAATTACCTTTTTAATCCTAATAGGAAAAGTCTATTTCACAAAAGACTTGTGAAATAAAATACACAGAATCCTTAGTGTTTGAACAATGTCTAGAATATACATTTGCTATACTGGGTTTTTCTCTTTTGGTCTCTCTTCAGACAATAACAGTTTCATTTTCTCCAAATTCTACAGAGATACTTTAAATCTCAAATATCCAAAATAAATTGTGTAAGTCTTAATACATATAATTTTGGTGAAATGTATATTGTTCTTATCTTACAGAATGTCATTCTGCAGTTTTACTTTAGCATTTGTTGATTCCAATTTCTTTAATGAGTATACATTTATATTTACATTAACTTTAAAATCCCGTGGAACAATCACTAAAATAATCATAATACCACTCTGCCCATAAATGAAAAACATCTCTTTCCATGGCAGAGTGGAAAATAGTGAATGTCTCACCATCGCAGAGTTAAAGTATTCTTTCAAAAGTGTTCAAATTACTGTAATCAGCAAATGTAACCTCCTGCATAAAGTTTTAAAAAGTCTGCTTTTGCTACGTTAGAGTGGAAATGTTATTAAAATATCCAAGATGTCTCAATATTTTAACCTGAAGCATATGTATTTTTGCATTCCCTAAAATGTTTTAATGTTTTTATATAGTTAAACAGAATAACAACTCTTCTTCAAATCTCAACTAGCACTTCCCTAAGAAAACATGGAAAAAAAACTAAGTCAGGGAAATCATACACTCAGATCAGATACTACTCACCACCACCCCAAACTTGGCAAAGCATTATAAATGCCTGCTGTGTTCAAAGTTATATGGTTATCTTGCTATTCAAACTGTATTAAACAAATTTTTGCCATAACTTTCACAAATTTAACTTCTTACAACCTGTTGGAACTGAATTCATGTGGTAGGATAACTCAGAGTCTGCCCATGTATACGGAAAAGGGAGTCAATAATTTAGGTTGTTTTGATTTGTATGGAGTTACTCAGCAAAAAAAAAAAAAAAAAATCTAACTGTCAAAAAGTGGCTAAGATCAGATTTCTTCTTAAATCTAAAGGTCAGGTACTGCCTTTCGCTCTTATCAAATAAAAACTTTAATTTGCAATTCAAAGCTCAGAATTACAAAATACCTGATCTGAGTACAGGATAACCACTAAGAAAAATAGAAAAAACTTTCATATGGTCAGTAGTAGTGCTTTTAATTCTAGATGTAGAAAGGATATAGTTTATCATCCTAATGTTTCATAGTGTTGGTCTTATATTTTAAAAGATTAGTAAATATTTTATAGCAATATTTGCTTATATGTTTTTCTACAAGCCTATGTAGAATAAACTAAAACGAAATCGAGCCATGCACAAGAAGTACATTTAAAAATGCATGTAAATATTATTTTACACGCACTAAAATTTCCTCCAAACAAAAAACAAATCTCCAGAATCCAATTTACATGGTTAATTTTATCATCCTGTTTTTGCCACAAAAGTTTGAAATACTCAAATGAATCATTGTCTGTTTTCAGGATATATAGTTTAAAAGTCTGTATGTTGTAGACATATGCAACAACATTCTTTTGAAATAATGTTCGTCCCTAAAAGTAAAAGAATAAAAAGAATGGAGGGGAAAAGTTGCTAAAATTACCTCTTGATAGATGAGGACATTTTGCCTTCAGTTGTTTTTAATATAACAAAAAAAGTATTTTTTACATTCTTTCCAAGTTTCTAAGATGAGGGTGGGGATACAGCCCAACGGTACATTGCCCACCTGGCAACCATGAAGCCATGAGTTTGATCCCTGGTACCAAAAAGAAAAAAAAAATTCAAACCCAAGTTTCTAAAAGGCTTCATACCAAAGTAATCAAACTTCAAATAAAATTTTCAGATTTGAAATGGTCTCCTGTTTATTCTTTAGAAGGTCTCTCCCAAATTCTGTTTTGTGTGGAAATTTTTTATTGATTCAAATGAGAGTTTGGAAAACGTGTGTGTGTGTGTGTGTGTGTGTGTGTGTGTGTGTACTTTAATGCAGAAATTTTTAAAAGAACTTTGGGTTTTTTTTTTTTGCTGGATTCAGGTTTTTTATAACTACTAAGTGTGAGACACAAGGGAGTTTATTTAAGAGACAATTTAGATTCAGCTGAAGGGAGCCTACCATTCTCTGATTCTCTTTTTGAGCCCAGACAGTTTCCAGTACTAGCTTCGTCCGTGACCAGAAATCCCCACGGCCCTCGCAGACAATCCTCTAGGCCCAGATGACTTGAAAGAGGAAATGTGACCATCCTGCATAAGGCGCTGTCTCTCTCTCTCTCTCACACACACACACACACACACACACACACACGTGAACTTGCACAGGAGGAAACTCACTAAGTAACAAGGCAGACCCTTCCACATCTTCTGGAAGCCGCAGCTTTAACAGGAAGTACAACATGCATTCTCTGCATGGATGGTGCAGAGCAGTGTGGCCGCCTGCATGACTGCCCAGTGGGCTTGTGTTGCCACTGTCCTCCTCCAGTACCTAAAGGCATCCTGCTCCACCCCCAAAAGCAGGAGTCCTTCACTTACCACACTGAGTGGCCACGGCTTTGTCCAGCCCAGCTGCCTCAAGGCCCCACTGTGTCTGCACACAGTTATCTGGGGCTGCTAAGAGTACGGAGACCAGGACCTGGCCTGGGACACCACAGCCTTCCAGAGCTGTGTCACCACAGCCTGCCCCTTGCCGAGTGTGATGTCTAGGAAGAGAAAGCAAACTGATCCCAGAACAGATTCAAAGACCTACAAGAAACTTGTAAAACTACCTAATGACACCTTGGCAGAGACCACTAAACCCGCCTAAGGAAGGGCTTTGCTCTCTTGCCCTCCTCTAGTGAGTCTAGGTGCCTGAGCTTCTTTTAAGGAGTCAGCCCAAGACTTCCTTGAGAGGCTCCCTGCCAGGGCTAAGGACCTGTGTAGTATAAGAACCACAAACATGTGTTGTCCAACCCAGACTTTGGCTCCCTAGGTAAACAAGGTAAGGCACAAGAAATGAGGAACCAGCATGGATGGAAAGCCCCATCCTGAGATACGCACAGAGCCATGGAGCTCTGCTCTTCCATGCGGCACTGGCAGATGTACGCTTGGCAGGAAGAACTGTGCCATCTCTCCCCACCTCTGCCAACCAAGGACAAAGATAGATACAGTTCTGTGGGACCCACAGAACTTCCAATTTAGGGGGCTCCTAGTGAGATATAATACCATCATGTCTTAATTTTGCAGCATTTACAAAAATCTAATGCAACAAAGATGTTGTAAGGGCTTCTCCCAAGCCTGCAAGGGGGGCCCCCAGGTGTGGTGGCATAGGTTCCTTAGCTGTAGGGTGACTCCACCTCTGCCCTTAGGATAGATGTGGCTTTTTCTAGACACCTGCATCCACTGTGATAATTTTCATAAAACACCAACTGAGTCTAAGTGGGCCTGGAGTCCAATAGGAACCCATGATCATTTAAATAGTCGACAACACAAGCACTTTCTAACCCCAGTTATAGTGGGTGGTATGAATCCTGCTGTCTCACTGAAAGGCTATGGCTTACATCTACAAAGATGTGTCTCTGAGGTTCTCCAGGGCCCTAGAACCAAGAGTTCAGGAGGCTCTGCAGACTTCAGCCTCTAGTCTTTAGGTACCAGAGAATATTCATGAGGGACGTCCCTGCTGTCCTAGATCTGTGAAGGACAGGCTCATCTTTTCAGGCTTCTGACAACTTTCCTGGAGCCACTGGAAGTATGAGAGCTCAGATCAGAGCTTTGCTTTTAGGGAAGGTTTTGAGCCAGGAGACAGGATGAGCCCTATAGTACCCTCCCTGGCTGTGACTTGGTCAGAAAAACACCTCATGGCCTCCTCTAGCCCTGCTCTTTGCCAGAGAGCACAAAAGACACAAGCTAAGGGGCTTCTCCAAAGTAGTAAGGGAAAATTCTTCCGTGGTGAAGGATACTGTGGCCCAGCCTGACGCTGCTTCCTCCTAGACAGCTGAAGAGGCATCATGGCCTCACAGCTGCTCAGCCACGAGGAAAGCCCGGTCTCCTGCCCAGAGTGAAGACAGGGGCTGCCAGGGTGTGATGCGTGTGGCATCCAGACCGCTCTTCCTTACCCAGGCAAAGCTTTGCTTGTCAAATATCTCAAGTCCCACCGTCAGGAATCGCTTTCTCCTCTGTGTTAAGATGTCAGTCTGCAGGACCCTTTCGGAACCTCTGCGTGAGTTTCTCTTGAATGAGACAGAGCTGGACGGAAGTGCACGCGGTGTGTGATGCTGTGTGTGCATGTACACATCTGTGCATCTGAGAGGCCAAAGCAGGAAAGCACCGCCATTCCTTCACCAAAGACCAGCTCACAAGGTGGGTGTGGAAGGGAAACGGAAAACCCTCCCCAAAGGAGGGATGGGAGTTTAAGTGGATTTTCACCCATGCTTGAGAAAGGGCTGACCTTTTTCTGGTAACACCATTTCCCATACAGAATAGTTCAAGTGACCGTATTTCTTTAATTTTTTCCTAAACTTTTTCCAAAAGAGTTTTCCAAGTATCAGAAATTTTAATGTGAAAGGTAGTCATTGCCTTTCCTAATGAATTTAATTTGGGTTTTCATTTTTAAAACATAGAAAAAAAATGTGTTGGGGGGGCTCATTAGTTTAAGCTGGTAACATTAAATTATAGTAATTCAATAAAATAATGAAAGTTAGCCAACAAAGATCCAGACCAAATTCAGTTCTGTATGTCATTTGTATTTTGCAAGAAAGAAATTGTTCTTGCCCTTATCTGATCAAAGTATATGCTGGCTTCTTACTAAAAATAGAAGCTTTGGTCAACAGTTTAGGTTCAATTTTTCTAAAAGGGACAAACAACATGTGACAAGGGTGTGACAGGTAGTAAATCCCCGCTATATGACCCACACAAGAGCTGTTTTCCCCTACTCTCTGCTGACCACTTACACAACCTCTTGTATCCCAACCAACAACTGGCTTTTTGTTCAGAAATGCCCCAACAGATCAGCTGGCAAGGAGAAAACACAGAGCATCGCAGCAAGGAGAAGACATAGAGAAGTCAAAGTCCAAAGAGTTCACTGACCAAAGCCCAGAAACTGAATCTCGAATACATCAGGCCCTGAGTTTCCATCCCTGCCTTCTACCTGTAGCTACCTCTTGTCTAAGAAGGATTTGTCTAATACCCAGGCACCCTTCTGGCCCCTGCATACTGCGTATGGCTCTTTGCAATCTCTGACTTCATATTATATCTCGAGCCTTCCATCAGCCTTCTTATTCCAGGCGAAACCTCAGCAAGTATTAGAGCTTGGCAAGCGCCGTGACCACAAACAGACGCTGGCTGCTAGTAAGAAACTATAGAAGTTGCCTTTCTATTTGCTCTGATAAATGTGTGTTCTGTATACATAGGCCCTGTGTATGGATGTGCCCTGTCTGCACAAAAACCAAGCAGATCTACCACCTAGAAAACTTCCACACTGCATAGGTTTCCAAGTCATATTTTGCCTGGGCAGAGGCGCTGTGAGGACAGCTTTCATTTGTTTGTTCCACTCCCCGAAATGGATTTCCAGCTCCCTTTAGAAATGGTCTGAGAAGATGGTAGAGGCCCAAAACTTTCCAAATTGTGACCAAAAATTCCAGACACGGAGATCCCATCTACTGGGGAATCATGAAATGGAAACCTGAAGCGTTTCCCCCAGATGAATTCATGAATTCCTTCCTATTTTACTGTTTATTTTGCTTTTCAGGGTGAGGAGGAACTTGGAGCACTTGCATATGCTACGCAAGAACTCTACCACTGAGCTCATGCTTTACAGAAATGCATAATTATCCATCTGAAGCAGAGGTGCACCCCTCCCAACCAGACACCTGCTCGCTGACTTAAAGCCAGACCCCTAGAGAACAGTTCAGCTGGTCATCTTCCTTTACCTGTACAGCTAAAAGCACTGTGTCATGAACCCGAAGTTTGGCCACCCTATTGATGCAGGTCCAGTAGTCATTTGCTTGCTGTGATCTAGATTTCTATTGAGAACATCACAGTAACGTGACAAACCCATCAAAATGTTCTTCTTTGGGATTAACCCTTTCAAGAGCCTTCTTCCTATGTGTAAAGCTGGATATATTTACAGGTAGTAATCAGACCCCACAAATTATGGGCCTGATTCAATCCAAATTATGCACAGAGCCAGGAGAAAGAGAAAAAAGCTGCTTTTGATTCTCAGCTCTTTGCAGATGCTCATAGCACCAGGCCTGTTTATATCCCCTAACTGACTCCTTCAGGTTTCCATAAGCAAGTCAGACAGAAAGCAGGATGGACACACAGGAAACCTAGTTAGCTGTCTTCTAGCTAAGCAGAAACAAAAGTTCCAGCATTAAGACAATGCGTGTAAACATTGCATGCCACACACACGTACTAATAAACTAAATTTCTTTTTAAAAGAAGAAAGA